>NMUG010008497.1:0-11618 GCA_002855965.1 Monotropa hypopitys | reverse complement strand
ATTCATGGCTCCAAAAATTGATCCGGACCCTCGATACGTGCTTGCTCGGCCCTATGCTCGACTCCGTCTCTGAAAATTTGAAGTAGATATTTGAGATGCTTGAATTAAATCCGGAATTTAGAAATTATCACGGGATGATTCCGGACACTTTTCTGAAATTCTTTGGAAACCGGCCTTTCTGCTCCGACCGGGAGATGACGCTGCGCCTTGAACCTCTTTTTATCCGTCGATGGAATTTATCGATAAATGTTCGCCTCTTCAAATGCTTCTCATGAAAATTACGTTTGCTTGATTCTGACGTCGTTTTGCCGTCGCGGTAACAATGAGCGGTGCGGCATTTTGACCGGATTCTGATTTTTGCTCGGATGGACTTGATTTTCATGCCGATTTCTCGGTAACAAAATTGTTGTTGACTTTCCATGACTTCGGATGTTCGTGCGAAATTCCGTTGATTCCAGAACATGAAGCGTGCAGAGAGGATTTCTGTCGGCCGCTCGGTTACTGTTTGTTTTGCTCCTTTGGCCGGATTAAAATTCTGAATTCAGACAAATATTCCACAATATTTTATTGGCCTCGGCTCGCTGCTGTATCGTCGCTGGTTGATGTCGGCATTGTCCGTGGGGGGTCCTGATGTCCCGGAATTGTGTCTGAAAATGTTCGGAGGCTCTCGGAGATTGATTTGACTATTCTGTTGACTTCGGAAGTTGGGTCAAAATTGGGTATCAACACTTCCAATTAGAAGATACATTGATCAGACATTCTTCCAACCATACCTTATGATAGTTGCATGACGTCAAAATGACTTGCACAACATTCTTGTTCCACCCTCCTCTTTACATCACCACTCCCACATATGGGACTTCCAACCATTCACTTTTCTAAATTTTCTTTTACAACCCTATTTATGCCAACTGTTTCATAATCGATCTATTCTAACACTTTAAAACCAAAAGCTATCACGTCTCCTCCTGGTGCGTGAATAGAGATACCCACTGAGATTTAGAAATGCAATATAAGCAAACATATCAACTCATCTCATATACGTAATCTAAATCTCATCCACCTTGATTACCACAAATTAAAACTTGTTACATATACTAATCTGTTTTCTTGCCGTATTACAACACTTTCCATAACACAACTTCATCTATTTTCTCTATTACGATTCTTATCATTCTCAACCACATTTTTGATCTCCCAATAACCCTGTCTCTCCTTACTATTTACATAGTGATTTCTAATCACTTCTTTTGAATTATATTCTTTCTTCACAATTAAATTACAATTCACTTTCGCATCGTTATGCCTTGCTAATATATATACAATCCAAAGATACTTACCTCATCCTCTATAAACTAACCCCAATTCAGCCATTTCTTTCTAATCCTCTAAGTTTCATTTCATCTCTTCTGTCATACTCCTTCCAACCCAATTTAAGTACACCAATCCCCTTTTCATTCCTCAATCAATCCTTATGATTATTAAATTATAACCACCTTCACATTTTCATCAACTTCAATACTATTACAATTTCCCCAAATATCATATTATTCATTACCTTCTTTTCAAATTGTCAACCATCTTTTATGATTTTTAAACTTTCAATTTAAATCATTAGAATCACCGAATAATTCTTGTAAATTCTTCATTAGCCTCATGTTCACCTTTTAACATCTCATTATCCAGGAGATTAATCAGTCAAACCAAAATTCCATGTCTTATCTTTCCGAGTCAAAAATTTACTCACTTATGCAACATTGTTCAAACAAACCCCAATAGACATGTTTCTAATATTTACTCATTAGAACCTTAATTAATTATCCCTAAACATCATTATTCCAAATCTCCTTTGATTCAACCTCAGTATCGTTCTGAACCATCTTACACCTCAAAATTTCATTCTCAGTGTATTCGATAGTTTTGTTGTTCCTGAGGCAGTTTTGGCTGGTTATCCTCTTTTGTACATTTTATATTCTCATATATATTATAAATTGTTGCCTTTCAAAAAAAACACTTACGCTTACTAACTTTTCCACGTAACCATTTACATTCCCAAAACATTTCTTTAAATTTCAACTCTAAAATATCATTGTTAAATCCTCTCGCTATCATCTCATTACTTCTTTCTTTCAATGAACTATTATCCAGACCTCAAATCAAATTTTTTCTCATAATCACCAATGTTTTCCCTCGCTAGTTATTTGGACCTCCAGTCTTAGATAAGGAATCCTTGGTACACTCTACCACTTTGTTCAGCTATTTAGAACCAACATTTACTCTCATCCAACCATTTCTCTTTCTTAAGATAACTCCAATGTTTCCCAAGATAATATACTTGGTCCAACAAGCTTTCTTTTCTAAAATATATTCCATCTGTATTTTTATTTTTGGTTACATCACTGATATCACTCATCAAAAACACGATCCATATTGGATCCATCCCCAAATAAATACTCCATTACAGATTCAACTTCTCATTCCACTTCTTTTCCCAGCAATCATTCAAATAATACATCTCTCTCTCTATATATATATTCATTTCTTATAGCCAAATTTTCCCCATCTCGGTTCTCCTCTCCCAACGTCATACCCATAGGTCTAATACTACACACTATTAAACCGATAAAATCCTTATTCGGAGGTCAATATTAATTTTCTCAGTTATTTCCTCTTCTTTATCTCATAATCCCATTTCCCTCTCAACAAATCTTTATCATTTTTTACCCTTTATCAAAATAGTGTTTTATAACATGATAGTTATAAGAACAAAACTATCTCAACGAGGATATCTTGAAATCCCTTAGCAATAGTTTGTTTTCCACAATTAACCCACATTTCGAGTAATATACTTCTATTATTGCTTTTCTCATTGGTGTCATTACAATTATGACATAATCTATTCTTTTTTACAATTTTACGCAAATGAATGGTAAAGCATGATATCACGCTTGAATGAATGGATTCTAGATTCATTTGTACTTTTAACAAATCTGGCAAGATTTATCAATGATACTTGGTATACCATCCAGTGGCACCTCTGCATCTTGAAGTGTCCTTGCAAAATCTCTGCACAATTTTGTAATTGTTCCACCGTTTTCCATCTTTCCTAAAATCCATCTACCCTATCAAATATTGACGTCACCTTTAATTCTATGCATGATATCACCTCACATCCCATTTTGTTATATGTAACACACCTTAATGACAATACCACTGATTTTTCTCTAGTCAATTTTATATAGCACATGCCATTATCTCACATCATACCATCTTGATTACCCACCTAATTAATCAGATAACATCTGCCTTCAGACATTCTATTTTCCTTCATCATTCTCAACTATCCCAATAGCTTTGCACATTTCACCTAATTTATCACCTCACTTCTTAATAATTCTAATACTCACCCGATTCACAATACAGTAACCACTTTTTATCACATATTGCTTTCTACTTTACAATCTATTACCCTTTCCCTGTTGCATCCCATCTTTGCATTGTG
Organism: Monotropa hypopitys; assembly: GCA_002855965.1. Lineage (NCBI taxonomy): Eukaryota > Viridiplantae > Streptophyta > Magnoliopsida > Ericales > Ericaceae > Monotropa > Monotropa hypopitys. The sequence continues at coordinate 8,116 of NMUG010008497.1, read as the reverse complement.
ATTATAATCATTAGAAATGAGGTCTTTAAATATCTCCAATTGACCCTGCTATTTCCATAACATACCATTTTTCCTCTTTTCAGTATTTATCATACTCTAAATATGCCCAAGTAAGCAAACCTCCCCGGGAGCTACAAGCCCATTACTCTATCCCAATCTATAATTGCAGCTCCCTGCATTTCCCCATAACTCATCAAACATTACTAACCCTTAAAAATTTCCATAAATCCATCTCTAATAATCACCGGTGGCATTACGATAATTCCCCTGATTTTAACGTTGCCAGTTGTTTCTTGGGCACTATCTACCAACCTTTGACACTTCTCTCCCATTATCTCTAACACTTAGTATAATTTTCAATTATTCATCTTCCACTATCAACTCAATACTTTCCTCACACTCTACAGAAATACGCCTCTTCAATCACCCCGGACCCATCATCTGTGGTCCCTACTAATGGAAATATATGAAATATGGTATCCATCCTTACCTAACCATTAATGCCAATGACTATTCCATTTTAGTCTTTCCAGTTGATTGTTGTGCATCCCCGACTTCCAGAATCCTTTGGAGATTTCCCCTTCGATTGGTTTCCACTTCTTTTCATTGCTGTTTTCTGTTTCATAACGCAGTAGGCCACGTGGAAACACATTTCATAACATTTAGATCAAGAGAATTTATAATCACATAGCCCTAACACAACCTACACATATCTCACTAGTTATAGCATATCAAATATACCACAACACCACATGGATAACAATTATTCTATCATGTTGGTCAATTCCTAACATCAAGACTCATCCACCTCCTACGGTCCACTACTAGACTACTATCCACCCCACATCTCAGGTATCGGTTTAATAATCGCTTTCTGATACCAAAAACTATCACACCCCGCTCCGACATAGTAACCCTAATGGACCCAATGACATGAGATGTGGCAATTATAGTCAACTAATCCACATTTCCTTTATCATTTACGATTCATTTTAAAGAAATATGGAAATAAATTCTTCTTTTAAAACCAAATTTCCAAATAGATAAGTATTCTTTTAGACCTTTAGTAAATTGTTACATTTACATTGTTTCAGCGGAACAAGATTATATGATCACTTGCTAACATTTGCAATTAATTCCAAGGTGTTTCCACTAAACCATAGCTAATCCTGCAAATTGAATTACAAATCTGATTAAAGGCTTAAAACTATATCGAATATACAACAAATCAAATAAAACTAATATAAAAGGGATTTAGATACCGTATGTATGCCACCTATGATACCTTATGCTAGTAGTGGACCATCCATGTCAACCCTGAGAATCTGGAATCCGGAATCAAATTCCAGTAGTGTTCATCAGAAACCATATGAAATAATTAAATGAAAATAATAAAGAAATAATTTTCTAAACATCCAATGATATCATCTCAAGCAAAGGTACAAAGTCATGTGTTATTTCCTTTCATTTCCATATCCATTACGTATTTTTAATTTTATACACTCGAATGTACTTTTATTTGGTATTGACCCATAATCCATCACCTTTTAAGGCTATAATCCTCGTCCATTCATGGTCAAATTGGTTTAATCGCCATCCACGATGTCCATTCGGGCAACCATCGATATATAGTTGCCATACTTGTCGCCCATCCGAGCTAGTTTGGCTTAATTGCTGAGGTGGGGTTTTTCCTTCCTTGGATGATACCTTGAACTCCCAAGAACGAACTCCAGGCCTAGCTGCACAGGAAGAACACGTTAGGCTACCGACAATGCCGCCGGTGGACCCTCCAATGCTAAAATCAAATGGAATGCTGGAGATAGAAAGTAAATGGACAGAGTAATGTCCTAAAAGTTGTGTGTATACCTCTCCTTTGATCCACGACATATATATATATATATAGCCCATCAGTGCGTGGTCAGTACGCACTCCAGCATGCGTGATGTTGTGGACAGACTATCTGGGGCAGTGCACCTGCCTAAAGTAACTGGCACGTAGAAGACAACTCGCCGTCTGACCACCTTGAAGAAAGTGAAAGCTGACACGACAGCTAGCACGCGTTGCTCGTATGAGCGGAAAATCTGGGATGTTGTCCCCGAGGAGGATCTTCCCGAAATCTAGGGACACGTCTATCAAGCCGTTGCGTTGCTCTTTTCATAGGCATACAGTACCGGATCCCCAGGATCCTGTGGCCGAATGGAGCATCGTAGAACTCAGCCAATGGCCGAACCCCTGGGCACTCCCCTGCTCTATGCCCTCCATCTACTTTTAGTGCCGATATGGCACCTGATGTAAGCCTGATGGGCAGCTGCAATTCCCCTCATCGCTTACAATATCCCCTCAACCTTACTTCGGTCACTACCGTAATGGGGTTGACTTGAACTTGCCGGTGAGAATTGATGCTGACAAAAACCTCTGTACGTCGTGTTCTATGATTGGTCGGGACAACGGTAAAGGTGTTGGTTTGCTTTCCAAGATAGATATGAAATAAATAATAAATGAATCACTATGTGTCGACGCACTACTGGTCAATGTTGCGACTGAGTTGATGTTTTGCACGCACCAGTCCGGATCCCAACAAAGCTGTCAGAACATATTAAATGAGTGTCCATGTGTCATCATGAGGTTGGTCGACATGTCAGCTGATTTGTTGGTTTGTACGCATCAACACAGATCCCGAGGAAATAACTGTCGAATACAGAATGGTGGCCACATGTCACCCTATCATTGGTCGACACTATGGTGGATGTGACATTTGGAATGCGTCGGTCCAAATACAGTGGTGTCTCTTAAAATCTCGAATCAATGCTCTATCCATGTGCCATCATGTGATTGGCTCACGCCAGGCGGTCACGTGGTCCTATCGGCACCCTAAATTTTTTATTTCCTGCCAATTTCCCCTATAAATACACAACATTCAACGAGGGGAAGGGTTTTGAAAGTTCAGAGCTTCTCACTCTAGCCAATGTTCCAGTGACTCTTTGACTACCTAATTTCTTGGCTTTTCAATGTTCTTCCTTTTCGCAAGTTTTTCAGGTATGGTTGCCTACAATCCTTGGTTGTTTTTTGTTTTTGCTTTGAGAATCTAAACCTCTTTTCTGGATGTTTTTATGATTTTTGGGGTACTAAGTCCATTTCGTGACTTTTTGGAGTGGAATCATCCTTCTTCCCTGTTGCTTTGTAGTGGTGCACTGGCTGCACCATTGTGCTTCTGGTGATACACCCCTTTGACATCTTCCCTGCGCCAGGCCGACATGAGGCCATGACCATCTTTACCCTAAGATGGATGTCCATGTGATCTCTATGTTTTTGAGCCCCTACCGAAGGGAGATGATAAGTGTAGAAGGGAATGATGAAGTTTTTTCTTCTAGGTTACTTGTAAAATGGTGCCTAAGAAGCATTCAAACAAATACCACATCCTTCTTTCCTCTGGACCATCTGTGAGGCAGTTCTGGGAGTAGTATGTCGTCCCAACTAATGTACAGATCGTTTTGGCTGTGCTAGATGATTTGGTGCTCGGACCGGAGTACATCCACATCTCCTTCCTTGGCGTTCTAGAGGGGGAGTACATCTTCCACTATACCCCTTCCTGTAACGATTCTTCAACTAGCTCGGCCTTATACCATCGCAACTGACGATCAATGTTTCTAGAATCGTGATGGGGGTTTCCAAGCTGAACGAGTCCCTGGCAGACCCTCTCACATTTGATGCTATTCTCGGCCATTACACCATTGGCTTCAACAAGGCATCACAAAAATATTATATCAGTCGATGGCCCAGTAGGGAGGGAGTCATTTCGGGTCTGCCAGACTGTGACAAATATGCCAATGACATTATGGAAGACTCCGACAACTTTGATCCCCACCCGACTTGCCATCCCATTCATGGGAAGCCTATCAAACTGCATAAGCCGATCATCCTTTTTGTCAGTGTTGTTTTATTATTGCTTCACTGATGGTATTTTATTTGTCCTTACAACTTTCTACATAGCATCAGCCCTCAAGAAGCATACTGAGCTCGACCGAATCCAGGAGGCTATCCTCGTCGATCATCCTAAATGCTTGGCTCTATTCCTCTTTGGCTACACCCCTCCTATACCCACACCTTAGAAGTTCAGGCGATGATAGAGTACTCTTCAACAACTGGTACCGACAAAGCTGAAGAGGGTATGCATCGGTTCTTGCATAAGCCAAAGGACCTGTCATCCCGACCATCTTCTACTGATCTGGTAGGGGCTGAACCTCCGGCTCCAAAGACGGCTAAAAATTTGGGGAACAAAAGACCCCAATCTGACAAGGCGAACAAGATAGATCCTTCATGTTACCGACTTTTCATGTTGGCTATTTTCCGAAACCGAATCAACTTTGGTGAAATCGTTGTATAGGATATTTTCTTGATCTTATTTTTAGTTTGGTTTAGGGTAGCATAGGTAGGTGCTCCTATTTCCAAGCTTTAAAGATTCAGATGTGTCTATTCGGCAACAAATGGGTGGTTTTCTCAGCATTCAAAGGTTCATAGAATGACCCGTTCTTCATTTGGTAAAGTTATTTTTTTGGTCTATTCCTCGTTCCCATGTGTTCGGTGTTTGGAACCTTTGTCATGTCAATCCTTGGTCTAAACTCTTGTTTTGATTCTTAAAATTATCCTTAGTTTTATTTTTGGAACATAGGAATTCATTCTCGGAGTTTCATGTCTTTTCCTAAAACTTGATTTTTGGTTCTAGGCAGCATCGTGCACGACCAGTTCCCCTCTGGGCGCGACCGGTTGCAATTTGGCCTTCATTTGGTCAATTTTCGGATTTCAACTAGAGAGCTGCGCGACCGGTTGCCCTCCTCTACGAGACCGGTTGCAGTTTCTTGTCTGGCAGCCTTTCCTTGCGCGATCGGTTGTGCCCTATGGCTTGCGGGTAGCGCGACCGGTTGCACCTCTTACTGTCAGAAAAAAATAAAAAAGTTTTTTATCATCTTAGGTCCGTGGAGGAGCGTGTTTAAGGGTATTTTTGTCCATAATTAAGATATTATTAACCATAATTCATGCTTAGGCTTCCTAAGTATATAAGTGTGACTTATATTCATTTTAAACACAATTATCCAACATATTCTCAAGAGCTTGGAAGATTAGAGCCTCCATTGCACTCCATCTTCTTATTCTCCCTCGGTGCCTCCATTGAAGGTAACTTATTTGCTTTGTCTCTCTCATACTTGATTAGATTATTGATAACTATTATGCTTTCACTTGTTTATCAATCAAGTCTTTGAGTCTAGAGATTGTATCAAAATTATTTGATCTTGATTAGGGTTTTTAGCAAGTTCATGTGTCTAGGATTTATATCCTTGATTTTGGGAGTTTTTGTGTCAATCAAAAGTTGTTGATTGCTTTGCTCTTGAAGTTTCTCCAAGAAAATCTAGGGTTTATCTTGAGTGTTGGGTTGTGTTTAACTCTCTTAGGGATTAATCTAGCATAGTGCTTTGTCCCATTCATCTTGTGATTTGTAGAGAGTTGTTTGACTATTGTCTAAATCTCTTCTAGGGTTTGGTTAATTTGCCCTATTCCCTTGTGGATTGGAAGATTGTAATTGATATATTATCACTTGGGGTTGTTGCTAGCTTTGTGTTTTGCCCTACCGTCTTTAAGACTTGGTGATTGTATTAATCAAAATTCTTCTTGGGGTTGTTGTTGCTTCTAAAGCATTTTCCCTAGTTTGTTGAGATTGTTGTTTGTTGGTACTCAAGAGAATTCTATTGAATTCCTATTTGGGGTTTTCTACTTTAGTACCAACATTTTCCATTGTAGTGATTTCGCTTGAACTTTTCCTTTGGAAATTGTTCATTGGGCTTATAGCCATGAAACACTCTATCCATTGTACATTGGATTTGTGTCACTTTTCTAAGTGCTTCTTCTCACTCCATTGTCTATTCGTTCTACTAGATTTGTTGTCTAGTGTTTTGTGATACTCATCGTTTTTCGTACTTGTATGCACATGTTTCTTCGTTTGCCTTGTCTACATTGGCCGGAGCACTTCGGAGACGATCGATAGTCGGAAATCAGTGAGACACTATGGATTAGCTGGAGGATAGCAGAAGGGGTTCGGGGAACTTTGGATAGGACTAGGTGGGCTTGGTGGATAAGTTTGGTAACTCTTGTATCCTAAACCTTTGTTATTTCTAGTGAAACCGTAGACTAGGGTAGCGGTTTTATGCATAGGGATCGATTGATGCCTATGTAGTTTCTACTAAATATCTGTTGTTGTGCCACTGCTTGTCTCTTACTCTCTTTCCACTATACTTGCACCTGTGATTGTTTTATTTCTGTTATATTAGTGCTTCCACTTGCATACAAACAATCACTAGTTTAATCTTGTATAATTCAAGTTAATTCATTTAATTTGCATCAAATTAAAAAGAAGAATTCATAAGTTTTTATTGGCCAACCTATTCACCCCTCTAGGTTGTGGCCTAGTGCGTATTCGCATTTTTCAATTGGTATCAGAGCTTGGTGCTCTGCTATTGTTTTACCATAGAGTGTCTTGCATAAGTAGCTCATTTGGTAACTCATTGAAGCTTAACACCTTGAGTTGATTCGTTAAAAACTATGGATTCACAAAGACCTAGGGATGGTGCCTCTAATTCAAGATCCCCATATTTCGACGAAAATGACTATGACTATTGAAAAAATTCTATGAAGAACTATCTTGTCGGAATGGGTATTAGAGTGTGGCATTCCGTGTTACATGGCTATGAACAACCAATGATTGAGGACCCCATTACTAAAGTGTCTAGAGTTAAAACTGAGGTTGAGTTCAATTCTGGTGATATAGAAGGATTCGAGGCTAATAGTAAGGCTCTTCTTGCCATCCAAAATGCTGTGAGTAGGCATGAGTTTGGGCGTATTTATACTTGTTCCACGGCCAAGGAAGATTGGGATATATTATAAATCTGTCATGAATGGACATACACCGTGCGTGTCTCTAAAATCAAAACTCTCACCACTAGATTCGAAGATCTTAGGATGCAAGAAGATGATACTTTCTCAAATTTATCACAGAACTTACGGAAATCGTTACCTCTTTTTACGGTCTAGGCGAGCCTCTTCCTAATCTTAAAATTTGCCGTAAGATTCTTAGCTCCTTGCCCGATAGGTTTAGACCTAAGATCACTGCTATTGAGAAAAGGCAGGATGTTGATAATATGTCTTTTGAGGAGTTGGTAGGAAAACTTGAAACATATGAAAAGATGCACCTAACTTCATCATTATCTCATAAAACATTTTCTAAACCAAATAAAGGCATTGCCTTTCAATCTACTAAAGATACATTGTCCGAAGAAGAAATTGAACTTGATGATGAACTATTTGCGTATATGACGAAAAAGTTTAGAAATTTGTTGGGAAGAATCGAAAAGCATTCGTAAACGCTAAATCTAATGATGGGTATAAAAAATCGACTTCCTCACAAATTACAAATCAAAAAACAACTTTTGAGAAATAAAAGACATCCAAATCCATCCAATACCATGCATGCCAAGGTTATGGTCACATTCAATCTGAGTGTGCCAATACACTTAAAAAGACCAAAAAGAGTTATAAAATAACATGGAATGACGATAGTGAGGAGGATGTGGATAATGAGAGCAACATTGATACCACAAGGGTCGTGCTAGCCGCAAGTGTGGATTATGCTTCCTCACGTTCGGACCGTGCTACTAAAAATCAATGTTATGATGAAATCGTTGATGATGATGAACCCGAAGATCTTCAAGACGCATTTGACCAACTAGCAAAAGAGAACATCAAGATGAAACAAAAGAATATTGCTTGATGCTAAAAACAAACAAACCCAAAACACAATTGATTATGAAAACCAATCAGTTCAGATGAGACTCAGATTAGATATTCAATCAACACACCCAAGCGTAAGTGAAATTGACTAAAAAGGATGATCAGTCAAGCATTATAGTTCTGGTAAGTAACCAGGTCATTTCCTCAGGGACTTGAGAGATTTCAACTTTGATTTCAAAACAGTGCTTATGAGTGAATTGTAAGTGTTGGGGGGTAAGCCTTTCCTGCGGTGGATTCCGGCGGTGAGCGGCTGAGCTGAATGGCCTGGACCTAGCTGCAC
>NMUG010008496.1:0-11620 GCA_002855965.1 Monotropa hypopitys | reverse complement strand
CATCCCATTTATAAAGAATAAAAGTTTAATGAAGTCTAGGAGACTATAAATCCATGAAAGTTGAGGTACCTTCAGTGTAGACCGTGCTCGAACGGTCATGGTTGCCGGTCTAGTATAGCCACTCGCCTAGCTAACCTTGGTGATGTATTATCTGGGATTACCCCGGTAAAAGTATGGATGGAAGGGAAAAGGGATTGGAGGCTCTCAAGATTTAGCCACAAAGTGCAACCTTAGAGAGCTAACCTCCTGTGTACTAACCTATCCAGAAATTTCAGGCGATTTCTTCTCTAATACATCTACCAAGTGAGCGAATCGGGGAGAAAAGTATTACTCGTGTTGTCTGCGTGAAGGACCGGTGGATAAAACTTCAAACTTGGTCGAAGTCTAGGGAGCTTGATATGCCTCCCGCAAAGGTACGCATAAATTCTTTCATCCTCTTCTCTCTCTTTCTTCAAAGTGATTGTCTCCTAGCTTCACCGCTTGGAGACATGACATGGATCAAGTTGAGGGATGAGGTAATTTCGTTCCTCTCATTCCCTACATCCCTCTTAGCTTCATTCTCTTTATACTCCGAGGACGGAGCAATTTTCAAGTTGAGGGATGGGGAACACTATCGTTTTTCCTTCTTTTCTTTCATTTTTTTTATTTTCAGTAGTGAAGTGCAAAGGAATTGTGATATATGTGCTCCTTTGGTAATGTTTTGAGTGAGAACTTGCAGGAAACTAATTGGAAACTCTTGGAGAACATGCATGATCTCACCTTGACTTACAAGGAATGGCGATTCAAAAGCCCACGTCGATTTCCATTGGACCATTCTTCCGTTGTGGGGTAACTTTATGTTATTGTGGTTTTGCATGTAGCGTAAATGTTTTTTTATATTGCATGACATGTGGGAGTAAGCGAAAAATGATCTTAGGCATTGTTTCATTGATTAGACCCACCAAAAATTTTAATTTTTCGTTTCAATAAGCACTTGCTACCCCTTTGAGCCAAAACATCTTTTATTTCGCATTTTCTTCCAATTCTTTGATATTGAGCCATAGGCGACCCCGTAAATTGGGAAAGGGAATCATCCAAGGGTAAATCGATCTCACAAAACTCATATCTCGGAACAGGTTGGACTTGAGAATGGATGTGTGAGTGTGAAAGAAGGTGGGTGAAGTAGAAGGTGGTCTAATTGGTGAAGCAAAGTTGTGGGAAACGTGTGAAATCAAGATGCGCAAAAAAATGCAGTCTGGGGGAAAGTTATGGGCCAAGCGTAACCGTTTATGCCAAAAAGAGGCGCAACCGATAGCGCTGCAGTAAAAATTAAAAATATATATATATATAGCTGCTCATTGCAACCTCAGCGTAACCGCTAGTTGCAGAGCAATCTCTTTGGCGATTTTTGGGCGAAAACAGCAACCCCCCCCTCCCACAGCTCTTCTCTCTCTCCCTCTCGTCTCTCATCTATCTCTCTCTCCCTCTCATCCCTTACCTCGCCACCCTATCTCAGGCGACCTAAAAACCCATGGAAAGCTCGGAGGAAATGACCCGAGATTCGAAAATAACCAAGTAAGTGGTTTTTGCCCTAAATTTTGGATAATTGAATGTGTAGAAGTAGTGTGGAGGTATGATTGCATGATTTATGGTTGATTGTCATTGAACTGGAGGTATAAGGGGTAGTGTGGAGTTGGAATTCAATTTTCTGGGCATTCGGCAGGTTTTCCCAAAAGTGTAACCGGTTACGCCCAAATTTAGCGCAACCAGTTGCGCTATGTGCAGTCAGATTCTGAAAAGCTTATTTTTACAGGACTTTCATACGGAGGACTAAATCTATAGCTACAAAAGACCTTCGCAACAGTCTCCAACTCCAAAATCATCAGAGGCACAAACCGAGCCTCAATTGCCCCAAACTCTAATTCAAGAGCCCGCTTCGGAGATGCCTACCAATGATGTGCCGGTAGAAGAACCTGTCATGGAACCACCACTTGATTCACTTCCACCCCTGAATGTAGAGCAACCGCCTCCACCACAGCATCAAACCATCGGGTCAATCCTGCCTCTATCAGACACTCTGCCACATCAAATAGTACCGCATCTTCTTTGTAATTTGCCGGCCTAATGGTGTGTGGCAGCAATATCTTCCTTTCGCAAAGCACCGCACGAACCAGACAAACATCTTCCCAAGTCTTCGCTGTTTTTGGCGCTTGCTTCCTCTTTTTAGAGGAAGATGGCTGGTTCTGTGGAGTGGACTCTGCAGTGGGCTCTGTAGTAGGTTCTGTAGTGGGTGCTGCAGTGGGTTGTGGTACTATCATCAAAACAGAGTCAATTACAAATAGTTGTATGGAAACCTGACAGAAATTGCGCGTTGTACAACTGTTTGGATCGAGCACTTATCGATATCCGATTGAGCTGAATTTTTGCAAGACAACATATTTGATCGATATAAACAAAATTAACGGTTGGATTATCGTTGTGGGACCCATAGGCGGTTCAACTAATCACTGATCCAATATTGGTCAAATTTAAGCTAGTTCATTTAACCGCCCCCAATTATTAAAGATACTAAGTATAAATACAAGTGTTAAGAAGTCATTAGGTATCTTTGATCATTTTAAACACTTGTTGGAGGCTACAAACCCTACTTAGGGAGAATTTGGAGGCTCTTGCATTGGGTGACAGCTTTTGCATGGATTCTTCAACCTATCCCTCTTGCTCTTTGATGCCTATCAATCTTGCCATGACCGGCTAAGTATTTTTCTTGTCTTGAGTTGGAACTATTGTATGAATAAGACTTACTCCATCATTATATGGATGTTTCAATTGATTTACTTAGTGTGATTGTTGATTTGAACTTCAATTACGATTCATGCAATATATGTTTCATAGATCTACTTAGTTCGGGTAAGATAAGTTATACTCTCTAGACGGGTCGTGCCCTTAGACGATCCGTGTCATTGAGACGGGTCATACTATTGAGACGGGCCGTGCTAGCATGATAGTTCATGCTATTCGGCGAAGGTAGTTATCTTCCTCTCATACCAATAGAATTGCAATATATTGGATGTGAGATGTTCCAACCAAGACCGTGCTTTTATTGAATTCTAGAACATATGGTGAAGAAATTACACGAGAGCCCAGGGTACTCCTTTAATTCAAAGAACTTAATTTAGTTGCATTTAATTTCTTTTTATTAAATCCACAAAATCAAACCTCAAATTCCTTTCAGAACTTAAGTAAAAAATAGAAATTCACTTGATTGAAATCCTTCACTTTCCTTGGATCGATCCTTGTCTTACCACTACTACGTAGTATTAATTCATTGAAATAAATATTATTTTTGACTCACGCACGACAGCGATCAAATTTGGGAGCAGAGGTCTAAATCGGGAAGGCAGAGCAGAGTGACAGTAGGCAGTGTTCCGTTATACCTAATAAAATTAGGCCATTACGAACTACTGCTTCTAAAGTCAATTTAGGTCTACATCTCTCGTTAGTGCTACCATCTAACATAACCCTACAACTCCTCTTAACTACTGCGTCAACAAGCCAACAATAGACATGTACAAACCACCTTAATCTATTTTCTCTTATCTTAGTTTCCAGCGGCACTACCCCTACCATATCGCGAAGGTTTTTGTTTTTAATTCTATCTCGTAAAATTTTACCACATTCGTCTCAACATTCTTATTTCAGTAACACTCATCTCATTCACATGTTGTTTCCTAGTGGTCCAACACTCGGTATCGTATAACATGGTTGGCCTTATTGCCGTACGGTAGAACTTCACCTTCAACTTTGCAGGTATCCTACGATTGCATAACACTCTTGCACTACTCCTCCACTTGATCCATCTAACTTGAATTTTATGTATAACATCCTCCGCAATCTCTCTATCCTTACTAATATTTGAGCCAAGATACTTAAAACGCTTCTTGGTAATTCCTGATTTTGGTGGGTCACTATATCAACATTAATACTTTGGCTATTACTAAACTTACAGACCATATACTTTGTCTTACTCCTACTCATCCTAAAACGTTGGAACTCCAATGTTTCTCTCCAAGTTTCTAATTAGGCATTAACACCTCTTGCAGTTTCATCTACCAAGACAACATCATCTACAAACAACATACACCGTGGGATATCATCATGAATGAGTCTAGTCAATTCGTCTATAATTAGAGCAAAAAGATAAGGGCTCAAAGAAGACACTTGATGTAATCCTACCATGATTGGAAATGCATTTGTTTACCCTATAAGAGATCTAATAGTGGTGGCAGCACCTTCATACATGTCTTTAAACACATCAATATATCTTTTCGTTATACCATCTCTCCAAGACCCATCATATAATGTCTCTAGGCGCCTTATCATGTCACACTCCAAAAAAATTTATAAAATAGTTATTGGGAATACGTTTTATAAACAATGAAAATAATAGATTTAATTTATGAAAAATGAGTTTTCATGGAAAAAGATCAAGGTTAGGGTTCAAAAGATAATAGATTAGCGGTTTGGAGTAATGAGAGCCCCCAGTATAGAGTTGGTGTTATTTAGGGTTGTTCTGGCAATGTGCTAAGGGCTTTCTAGGCCCATTACGACTTCGAAATATTCTGGAAATTAAACTATATTCTTCATAAAAGTTGTAGAGAATTTTATTAAGAAAGTAACACAATTTGAATCGTCTCAATCGGAGTTCAGACGAAGAAGTTATGCCCAAAATATCCGGCAGCAGTTTTGGTGAAAAAGCTGCGGTACGCGTTACCGGTAACGGGTTACCGCGGGTTAGCGGTAACGGGTGTTTTTGGCTGAAATCTAGAGGCTTGCGTTACCGGTAACGGGCGCATACGGATTATTGGTAACGGGCCATGGTTGGGTAAGTCCAGAGTGTTGCGTTACCGGTAACGGGCATAACCGGGTTACCGGTAACGGGTCCTGTGGGATTTTTGGCAGACTTAAGTGGGGGCTTTTTGGTCATTTCAAGGGACGTGTTTATGCCCTAATACGAGGGAGTGACTCTTATTTGGTCCAGAACACTCCTCTATCTACCTCCCCTCTCTCCCTCTCTTCCGTAGCATCTATATATATATATATATATATATATATATCATCTCTCTCCCTTCTCTTTGCACTTTGAGGGTCTTCCACCCATCTTTTGGAGTTTTGCCCCTCATTAATGTTGAAGAGGGCATCGAGGGCTTCGCATTGGTGTGGTTGGATTGTGCCATTGTGAAGAATCCCTCACCTAGGAATTTCGAGATCTTGGAACTTCGGTGGGTAACCTCTCTCTCCTCTCTTGTATGTGCATGTGTGTGAGTGTTTTCATTTTGTTCAACACTCTCTAGATTTTCCTAGAGTTTGTTGGTATTAAGTTCTTGTGGGTTGGATTTGAAGAGATTTGATCCTAGTCTTGTGCTTGAACTAGGTTTAGAAAGTTGTCTCCTTAGCCTTCAAATTTATGAAGGCCAAGTGTTCATTAAAATGCTGGTGCAAGTCTCGAGGGTCAATGTTGGTAATTAGTATTGAGATTGTGGAGACGTTGATGGACTTGTAGAGTCCTTAGGTGGCCTTGGAATCCAATGGTAGCCACATGTTCGACAAAATGCCCAAGTGGGCTATACGCTTACATTATGAACACTGTGGGTTGTATTAGAGAAAATTGAGGTTCTAGGTGACTCCGGTACTACATGGGTCGTGTGTGTTCAACAAGTTCCCGAGTTGGGCATTGAAGTGAAATTGGAATTTGTCATGGCTTGCCTAGATGTGTTTGATGGGAAATGAAATCCCTTGATTCATTAGAGACTTCCCTCGTGCTTCGGGTGTCTAGACTTGATTGAGAGTCAATGGGTGAAATCATGATAAGTTTGAGTAGTCCCTAAATGTGGTGACGATTGGTGTGGCCTCCCTTGATGTCGTCAAGGTGGAAGGCATTGAAAGAAATGACGGTATCCCTTGATATCGTCAAGATTGAGTTGCGATTTGAATAATTAACTAAGTAATTCAACATACTCAACAAAAGACGAATATAGAGGATATGCCCTACGAGGGCTACTCATACCCAATCTTAAATCCATCATCAATATAATGGGATTGAATGGAAATGAAGTCAACGAGGTGTATCGGTAACGTTGATTATATGAAAGGAACTTCTAAGTGTTTGTAGATCATTGGAACGCATGTTTCTTGTTACTAGTTTTGGCTAGGAATTATCTACATAAAATATGACTAGTGTTGGCTAGGAAACGAAGTGGAATCAAAGGGCAACGGTGGCCCTCCCAACGAATTGGGGAACGGCGGAATAATTTAAGCGGGAATGGACTTATGATGGGATTCCCTAGATGGTCGCTCCATCACGACATTGTGCACAATGGATGTAGCATAGCCCTCCCGACGAGTTGGGGAATGACGGAAGGGAAAGGATAGTGTGTCGACGGGCCACTATACCGAACCCACTCTATCGATGCAATATGATTACTACCTTGTTTTGACGAGGTTGAAATACGTGACCCTCCTGTTTTGACAAGTGGGAAAGATGCGATGAAACAATTATAATAAAGAAGAAATATTGATTATGTGAGGCCTCGATCCAGTAATTAAATCCCAAAATAAATTTAAATATTTAAAATATAATTTCTAGAATTTTTAGGGATTTTTTCGGAGTTTATTTGGAGGTTAATTTGGATTTTGAGGCTTAGAATCAATAAAAATCATATAATCAGGGGCTAAATTGATGAAAATAGGAAGGATGGGGCTAAATCGCAAAGTTTGGAAAGTTAAAGGAGGCCAGCGCAGTTGGTCGGCCACGTCAGTCGACCTGTCGGCGGATGGGCGAATAAAAGCTGAAGTAGCAGCAGACCTCCTGTGTCAGGCGGCGGAAGTCGGGCGGTTGGTCGGGCGGCCGGTCAGATGGCAGAAGAGCTGCCATTGACCGGGCTGTTCGACAGCTCGGCAGTCAAGGCAGGCATTTAATGCCGCATTAAATGAGGCTCGCCTACCCCTCCGGACTTATAAGCCTTGGCATTCATTTCGATCACCAACCCCTCTAGAATCATTCATTGCTCTCAAACTTCTCTCTAATCAACCCTCCGACTAAAACTCTGACCAAGTCAAAGGTTGTTCGGCAGCTCATTCCGAACAGTCCCTTCTCTCTTTTCAACTCGACAAAACCCTTCGATAGCCTTCCAGTACTCAGCAGTCTCTCATCCAGAGTAGACCAGCACTTCCCTTTTCGGCTCAGCACACTCCTCTAGGACTCCGGGAGCTGGATAATTGATCCTCTAGTACTCCGGCACTTAGCCAGAGAGGTAACTCCCTTCAGAATCTACTTATTTACCCTCCGGCACCCCCCATAGTTCGGTAGACCTATTCAATGGTCCAGACGCACAGAGGTCAGTTCGACAGGACCACCAAAGGTCCTTACCGCACATAAAAGAGCTCGGCAGACCTTCCACTTGTTCGGCAGAGCTTCATTTCAGCTCGGTCAAGGTCAGTCTCGGATTAGAATGACACTTTTACTTGATGTCAACCTCCCATAACCCAAGCACTTGTGCTCGGCAATACTTACTCCCTTTAATTAAATCAATAGTGTTTGGCCACATTTATTTCTGTCCGGCCAAACACTTAGCCGCACTAAACATACACCTAAACTAGTGTCCGGCAAGCCTCTAGTGTCCGGCACACTCTTAAAATAACCAGAGCAGCTCGACAGAGCTTCCCTCTGCTCGGCAAAGCCACTCCGGACACTGTTCACTCAGAACATTTGTCCTTTGTCACTCCTACGGTCTAGTGGCCTCTGCTCGGCAGAAAGACCAGTAAATTCTTTGAATGCTCCAGCCATTGTGCTCGGTTGAGCATCGGACTAAGCGGGTAATCACCTAGAAACACTTATGCAATCATTTCGACTCATTTCGACACATCAACAGTTCGGACTACTTAGTTCCCGCACTATCAGTAGCACCTCTACTCCTTCGGCAGCTCGAATCACTGAAGCCGATAGTCTCTGTTCGGCCATTCAGCAAAGCTTAGCAAAACACTCCCAGTAACCTCTACTGTCTCAACAACTCGGCAATATGAGCCCTACGGCCCAGAAGCCCTTCGGCTTAGTATAAGACCGACCAGTCTATGATCCGCCAGTACATCCTTCGATCTGCTCGGTCAAGTGATCCTTAGACCATTCTGGATGACTAGAATGCCCTCTGGCTTGATTAAAGGCCATAAGCCTTGTTCCCGACCTCCGGTTAAGTAAGCAATCGGCCACTGTCCTCCGGATAGTTGGCCTTCGGCCAAAGAGCTCGGCAGCTCGGCTCGGCACAATACAAGAATAACACCTCCATTGTTAACTAAACAGAATAAACTTGTGGGAAAAGAAGCCAAGTCAGGAAAAGTCAATTAAATTCAGGAGAATCTCTATATGCCTTCGTTACTCATACGCTTTTGAAGCATGCTAACATTTAAGAAATGTATGATTTATGCTATTAAACACTTCGATATATTATGTTTATCTCTTAAACCAAACTAAAATGGCATGCCCACTTTTATTATCATGGATTGACAAACTGGAAAGATGTTTTATGATTGAACGGTATGAACGGTGATATGGTTAGCTTGAAGCCGGGGCTGGATCTGAAACCAGCGGGGTCATAGCCAGGATGATCATTGGGTGATATCTTACCATCTCTATTTGGGGTAGTTCTCTAAAAACACTGGTACCGTGAAGAGCACAATGATAAAAATCATGTTGGGGAATCCAAAATGGAAGAATGGAAACATGCACAACAAAAGTAAGCTATGCGCGGAAGTATATTTGAGAAGGCCATAGACTTGACTTATCAATCATATGCAATTACAAGTATTGGGCTAATGAGCCATTCATATATTATGTTGAAAAAAGAAGAAAAAGGGATTTGATAAATAATATTGTTTATCCGTGGAAACTAGTAACCTTGGCATGTCTTGATTCATTCTAGCTTTATGCTTATACGTTTTATAAAACTCTTTTTAGGTACTGAGGACGATTAGCTTAGAGATTTAGAGGCTTAAAACCTTTTGATGTATTTTTCCTCGTTTGATTATAAAGGCCATTATGAGTCTCCTCAATTGTATCAACAAAGAAAATGGGTAATCAATTTATATATGCACACTGGGTTTTTGTTCAACGCTTCCGCATTCTATATTACTATGATGGAATCCCTTAACTCGTTATTGTTAGGCCTTTGCGAGCTTGCTCGTTGGCTAGTCATGGCCCATTTAGGGTTGGGTCATGACAACAGTGGTATCAGATCTTGAGTTAACGGATTCCGAACAAAACCCAGAAATAGGAATAAGGCACGCACTAGTACACTTAGAAAAGGAAATTCTTGACTTATCTTGGAGACGGTTGCTTATATATATATGCCTTTTAGCTATGTCTATTAGTGACTCCGACAGTAGCAACGATGATGGTTATTCTAGCGATAGTTCCATCGAAGTCGTGCCCCCAGGAGAGCAAGTTTTGCAGCAGCAACTTTGTAGCATTGTGGCCGATATAGCCATCGACACTATAGCCCAATTAGCACCACAAGGACTGAATTACACAGAACTCTAGTTACGCACACAAATTGACTACCGCCTAAGGATCGGGGAACAAGCATGTATCATAGCAAGAAGATCAATTCGACAATGGGCCTTCGAGGATATTCGAAACATAATGATGAATCCCGCCAACGACGACGACGATGGTCAAGTACACGAAGAGAATCCTCAAGATAAGGACATGGCTGAAGAAGAAGAAGAAGAAGAAGAAGAAGACCCCATAGGTGAAGAAGACCTCGGCTGAGACATGTAGCCAAGAGACGGACTTGATGATGAACCACTCATTTTCGATGAGGACTTCGACCTAAATGACGAGTTGGATTTAGACATAGTTCGCCAGGAATGGATTTATCCTCACTACGAGTGGCCTAGCGACTCGGATAGCGAGTAGTATCCTGGCACCTTATCATATCCGGCATATTTTGTCGTGTGTATCCCGGACACACCTAAAACTTCAGCTTATCTACTTATGTTAACTCTAGTCGTTATGAATTATTCCACTCTTTTCCATATTTCTAACTATGAGATTTCACATGAGCAGAATAGTTAACACGAGAGAAAATGGACAAGGAACGGCCAAGATCGCGATGAGATCGGCGAACTTCGACAAATGGTAAGGATGTTGGTTGGCACAGTTCAAGCCCAACAAGAAGCCATCAACCAGATCCAAAACCAAGAACCAGTAGTCGAACCACCACCAGCCATCCATGAAGAGGAAGTAATTCACCCCGCACGGCAAATCACGAATGTCACAGCAGTCAAAGAATTCTTGAAGCCAAAGCCCCCAATGTTTAAAGGAGGCATGGACCCCGTTCGAGCTAGCGAATGGATTGCGAAGTTGGAGAAGAACTTCCGACTTCTTCAGTGTTCAGATCATCAAATGGTAGAAATTGGATCTTACTTACTAGCGGGCAAAGCCAGTCGATGGTGGAACCTGAAAAACGCTTCAGAATTAGAAATGAGTTGGAGGAGATTTTTAGAAGTCTTCAAAGAAAAGTTCATGCCTCGCGCAATGCTGAACGCAAAACGCATGGAATTCGAGAACCTAAAGCAAAGAGGAGCTACGACAGTGGCAGATTATGAAATAAAATTCACCAACCTTGTTGAGTATGCCCCATAACTCATAACCACTGATGAAATGAAGGCCCGACATTTCGAAGATGGGTTAAGGCCCAAAATCCGGAGAGTCATTCGTCCCCTTCAACTACCATCTTATGCCGACATGCTTGACAGAGCAATTCTAGTAGAACAAGACGTAGATGAGTCTCGACGTTACTAGGAGAGAAAGAGGCGAAACCAAAATCAGGGAGGAGCTAGCCACCCCAAGAAGACAAACTTTGGAAGAAACCAAAAAAGAAGAAATGAAGAAAAAAGGTCAATACCCCATGCCTAACTTGCGGAAGGTTGCACCAAGGAGAATGCCGTCAAAAACCCCCAAATGTCTATTATGGTTGTGGCCAGAATGGACACTTCAAGCGAGAATGTCCGAAGTTGACTGGAGCAAACACCTTACCTGTTGGAGCCCCCAGAACAATCAAGGAAATCGCAACAACAATCAAAGACAAGGGAGAGCTTTTGTTGACAATCACATTTATTTAGTTAGGCAATCATGTTTATTTTCATATCTCATTTATTAGGCCATGTTGACCAATCTTTTCCTTATTTTATTCCTTTCCCATTTTTCATTATTGCACATTATTTAGTTTCCTAAATAATGTCCTTGATTGTATTATAAATAGAGCTTGGACTCTAATAAGATTTTTAAGTTTTATGTTTGAAACACAAACATGGTATCAGAGCACCCTAATTAGGGCTATTTTTTCTTTACGTTTTTTTTCTTTACGTTTCTTTTTCCCTCTTCCTCGATCATCTCTATACATCTGTATAAAACTACTAAAGCCGCCGCCACTCCTCTCCATCGCCGCCCCTATCCGATCTGTTCATCTTCCAGAACCAGACGACCACGCCAACTGCGCCCTCTCTCAGCCGCGACTTCTCTCAGCCAGCCACCCCTGCCGCGACAATCAGCCAGACGCCCACGACCAGCCGCGACTTCTCTCTCCAT
>NMUG010008495.1:0-11620 GCA_002855965.1 Monotropa hypopitys | reverse complement strand
GAGTCCCCTGTCCTGGCCACCTCTTTTCCCTTGTTCCTTCTGTTATCAGACTGGTTGTCCTTGGAGTTTCGGTCTTTGGAAGTCATCTTCAAGCTCACAACAGAGATTTGAGTGTTCGAGAAAGGTTTCCCCAGCAGAGTCTCCAATTGTTGGGGGGGGGGGTAAGCCTTTCTAGCGGTGGTTCCCGGTTGCAAGCAGTGGAGATGAGTGGCTGGACCTAGCTGCAAAAAAGAGAAATGTTAGGCTACCGACAGATGTCGCCGGTGGACCCTTGAATGGTAAAGTCAACAAGGGATTTGTAGAGAGAGAAAGCAAAATGGCAGAGCTTGGGCTAGAGTGAGAAGGGTCTACCTCTGCATTGAATGCTCTTCTTTATTTATAGATCCATCGGAGAGTGAGAGACACGCTTCGGTGCGGTTGTGCTGCTGTGACGCGTCATGGGACAATGTGCTTGTCCCCCCTATGCATCTGAGTGTGTGTCCGACCGGTCGGCTCTAACAATGTCAGGCAGCGCCGCTTGACAGCATTGGGCGGTTTAAAAGCTGATAAAGCATGTCTGACATGTGACAGGAATCACGGAAAAACTGATTCATTTGTCAGGCATGTGTTTGCCATGTGCGCAAAACCCGGGATGCTGTCTCCGAGGGAATCTTTGCTGTGGACGAGATATTCATCTTATCTGGCCGAAGAGGCATGCTTCGGCATAACTGGCTACTGACGGATGTTCCTGGACAATGAACCTTCTGCACAGAAGTGACCCCGAAGGAGCTCCCGTCGTCAGCCATTCCTTTGCTCGGTCGCATGACCTTGCTTTCCTGTTGCTTCGGCTAGGCACCTCTTCTGAGCTGTGAGTCTCCTGAGCCGGAGAGAGCCCCAGGGAGGTCCTGATGTCGGCTCTGCACTGTTCGGCCGTCTAAGAGTTGGCCTGTGTTGTGGTCCTCTTGGAGGAGGTCGTGGCTCTGGTCTCTTCTCAGTTTGGCCCCCAACAGTTGGTATAATGTCCATGGTCACAATAGAAGCGATAGTATTTATCCCTGGGCCTCTTATCGGGGTTATTCTTTAGCCGAGATGGCCACCTCAGGTCAAGATCATCCCTGAGGTCATCCATAATTTTCTCGACAGAAGCTATTAGTGGGGTGTAACTTCTGTGTCTCTCTGGTGCCCGCCAATCCTTCGATGGGGACTCCTCCTGGGAGATCCCCTCCTCAGTGAACCCTTGCGGTCGATTCTCTTGCCCTTCTGCTCATAAAAGGACCCTTTAGGGGGTCTTTCCTTCTTTTCTCGCTCTGAATTTGCTATGTCGAAACCTGGCCCTAGGGCACGTCATCTCGACTTTTCCGCACATTTAAAGCATCCTCAGCATTAATATGCTTCTGAGCTCTCATCAGTAGCTCTACCATGTCGTGGGAAGGATCTTGAGTTAGGTTGAATAGTAAAGTTCCCGACCACAGGCCTGCTATGTAGACTGCCATCACCATTTTATCATCCGCACTCTCTATCTGCATGGCCTCCTGTCTAAAACGAGAGGTGTACTCTCGCATGGACTCTCCTTTCTTCTGGCTCACTGTGAGCAGGTGGGTATGAGGCTTACGATAACGCTGTCCCGCGATGAAGTAGCTTATGAATTTTTGACTCAATTCTTTGAAGTTGTCCACACGGCCCAGTTTGAGTTTGTTGAACCACATACGCGCACTCCCATTGAGGGTGATAGGAAAGGCTCTACACATGACCTCATCTGGGACTGCCTAAAGTGTCATGAGGTTCTTATAAGTTTCTAAGTGATCGAGCGGATCCGTGGTGCCATGAAAGATTCCAGCATATGCATCTTGAATTTGGGAGGTAGGGGCGTTAAGAACGTTCATAGAAAATGGGGAATCTATATTCTGGACCAACTCTTCCATAGTTGTTGGAGTTTTCTCCTAAATTCGCCTCTGTATTCCGTTGATCTGGGCTTTCATAGAAGCCAAGAGATCCTCATCCGGTCTCTCCATCGGTTGCTTGGTTCCTCGCCTGGTTGATCTGCTGGCCTGAGGGCCAGTAATGTTCTGGGATTGATTCTCGTTCCTTTCTTCCCTCCTTTCTTCACTGTCCTCGACCCTTTCTTGGATCTCCTCTTGCTCCTGGGGGACCTGGGGAGGCGGTGGTTGATTCTGTTGTGCCCTCAATTGTTGATTTTCCTGGCGGGACTCCTCTAAGTTCTTCATGAGCAACTCAATCTGGCATTGTATGGCCAGGAACATTTCTGGGATTATCTCCGAGGGGTTCTATTGTGCAGCAGATCATGTATTAGCCATCAGAAACCTATCACCAAAGAACAATACAAGTCGTTCCCATAGACGGTGCCAACTGATGAATCAGTTTCCGGCACGGCTCAACTACACTTGGAACCTCCTTTGACCAGACCTTCTAGATGCTGTGACCTACAAAGGGGGAATGATTCAGAAGCACAAAGTTGGGGGGGTGCCTCCGAACCACCTCCGACGATCAAGTCAGTAATTGCCTAGAAAAGAGAGAGAATTGACGATGTGTAAAAGGGGTGAAAATGAATGCATACTTATCTTCGATGTTTAACTTTTCTATATATACCTGGTCATTAGGATCCTGTAACCCTAGCCGCCATCCCCGATATATGTGGGAGCATTTTCCCCATTTCTCTATTCTCTCCAACCACAAATGGCAGGTCTGATATTTGAATCAATCTGTTCTGCCATTGTCGGCATTCATCTCGGACATCCAGCCACACGTCCCTTGAGAGAGTCTTGTGCATATACCCTTTTGGCCACACGTAAATAACCATTGTATAGCTCTCCTATTCAATTGTTGCGCTCATCCAGATCCTACTGTAGCCGAGCTTCGCGGTCTGGAGTCAGACCTGGGCTGATGCATGGGCTGACGTCTATTAGTTATCTTGAGATGAGCTCTTGGGTTATTTCCCTCATCAGTACCCAAATGCAATTAGGCTAGAAGTGAACCTCAGTATCTGCAAAATGGGTTTCCCAGAAGCTTTGATACATATCCCCAAAATTCTTTGGCTTACCAATATATGACTTTAATTGGATTTGGAGAACCAATATGTAGGTTGAGGTATGTGAATACATCTAGGTTTGTGATTTTGCTTAACATTATTCCCAATGTTTTCCTATAATAGATTATTAATTTATTTTGGATTGATTAATTAAAATAACATGAAAAAGGAATAATGAAGAACATGAATCATCGAAACCATGAACACTAAATATTCTTGAAAACCCCCTAAATGGGTAAAAACTACGGGAAGTAATCAAGCACCATGAACTCATACTTATAGAGCCAACGGTTACAAGAAAAACCACAATGGTAAGAATTCACCTACACATCTCTAAGTTAACTTGCCGAGTCCATGTGCATTGCTCCGGTACTTGATCGACACTGTCACGAATCCACGCACCTTTTAGTTAAAATGGTTGAAATCTCAAAGGAATGGATGTTCCTTGAATTAAGAACTTCTTTGAAGAGACAAAGAACGCTCCCTTTGAACTTCTAGAAATTGATATATCCTTCAAAGAGTAATCACTAAGGTTGAAGATATTTTTTCTTTCTAAAACACAGTCTCCAATAACTCTAGAATGTATATGTATCTATTTTCCCGAACTTCTGTTTCCTTTATATAGGAACTCTTTGCCACATAACTCGATCGGTCGACTTCCAACTCGCTCGAGTGAACTTGGTCACCCGACAACTCGCTCGAGTGAACTGATATTGCTTGACTCTAGGGATTTTTATGTTCAACTGCATTGAAACTCACTCGAGCCACTCCAGCTTCGCTCGAGTGAACCTGTTTGGATGGAATCTTCAATATAGGCAACTCCAATCTTCCAATTGATGTTATACCACATTTCTATCATCCCAAAATAATTCCTAACTATATACAACCTTCAAATAAGGAAAATATAAAATATTACATGACTGCTTGATTTCTTTCCACTTTCCTAAAACAAACTCTTCTAAAAATAAAGATTACAATACATAAATATATTTTATCAATCATAAAATTGCCAAATACCAAATATATTAGATTTTGGACCTTACAATATGTATAATCGTCCCTCCAATTGATAGAGATCACACTTAATTGGGGTATAAATAAAGAGAGAAGCAAAAAACCATAAATATAGGCAAATTTTGGAGTGGACTAAGCAGCGAACTGTCCAGTTGATTTTTCATTCCTGGATCTGCCTCTAGATCTAGTCCAAAGAAAAGGCCATAACTTCTTTGTCCAAACTCCAATTGAGTTGATTCAAATTGCATTATTCTCAAAATTCAAATGAATGCAACTTTCATTAAGAAAAATCTATTATTTGTAAAATATTTTGGGGTAAAAGTGGGAAAACGAATCCATAATTGCATTACCGGAATAATCCTTTATGATCCAAGCTTTGTACTGGAGACTCATTCCACATCGGAAATCCTCAAGGCATTAAATGATCATGCATTACTGAAAATAGGAATGTCCATCGGGCTTATAAGTAACTTTGTGAATGAGTGGGGCAAAATCTAGTGTCAACACCAACAATGCCAAGCCTTGGGGAGCGACCCAAACAAAAACACCTACTGAAAAGTGTGACTCTAGGACATGGTTTCTAAGCATAATCTCTAATGATCAAATTCAAGATAGAGCTATATATTGTTCTCAACAATCTCTATCTTCAGTGACGATTTATTAATGACTTCTCAAAAATTACAACCCCGATGATAGAGCTGACTAAGAAGGGAGAATCTATCAATTGAATGGAAAAGAGAAATAAATGCTTCCACAAACTGAAGAAACAACTCACGTATGCACCCGTACTAATGCTACCTAAGGAAGGAGAAAGTTTTGAAGTCTACAACGACACTTCACTAAAGGGACTTGGATGTGTCCTGATGCAATGAGGACAAGTCATTGCTTATGCCTCTCGACAGCTAAAGCCTCACGAGAAGAACTACTTAAATCATGACTTGGAGCTTGCCACGGTAATATTCACCTTGACGATCTGGTGCCACTATCTCTATGGAGTCACCTGCGACCTGTTTACCGATCATCAAAGCTTAAAGTATCTCTTCACCCAGAAGAAGTTGAATCTCAGACAACGAAGATGGCTGGAACTAATGAAGGATTACAATGTCAATATCTAGTATCATCCTGGAAAATCCAACATGATGGTTGATGCCTTAAGTAGAAAAGGGAAGAAGGAGCTCGACCGCCTACAATATGGACATCTCACCTCAATTATTGCAGAAGCAACCATTCTAGAAGAAATCAAGTCAATGTAGGAGAGCGACCCCAAACTAACAAAGATTGGCGAAAATATTAGAAGCAACCCAGAAAGCGAGTTCACCATAAAAGACAGAATCCTTAGATTTTGAAATCGGTTATGCATACCTGACAACAAAGAAATCAAGTGGAAAATCATAGACGATGGCCACCAATCAAGATTTACAATTCATCTGGGATAAACAAAGATGTACCAAGATCTAAAGAAATCCTACTGTTGGATGGGGATGAAGTGCGACATAACCAACTACGTCAGTTGTTGTTTCCAATGCCAACTGATCAAAGCTATTCGTCAAAAACCCTCCAAATTGCACAATCTCTGCCAATTCCAAGATGGAAGTGGGAAAACATTACGATGGACTATGTTATAGGGTTACCTCATTCAAGAAAAGGCAACAATGCAATATGGGTCATAGTGGATCATTTGACCAAATACGCACACTTTATCGCAATCAAGAATACCTACTCCATGGATTGGATGGTGGCCACCTATCTATGCGAGATCGTTCGACTTCATGGTACACCAGTATCCATCATATCGGATAGAGATCCATGATTCATGTCAAGATTCTGGAAATCACTATAGAGGGAAATAGGAACAATGCTAAATTTCAGCACAACTTTTCACCCCCAGACAGACGGTCAGTCAGAAAAGATTATCCAGACATTAGAAGACATATTGCGAGTCTACACACTGGATTTCCAAGGAGGCTGGGTGGAACATCTACCGCTAGTACAGCTCGCCTACAAAAATAGCCACCAAGCAAGCATCAGAATGGCACCATTTGAGGCACTATACAGAAAAAGATACGGAACTCCATCATGCTGGACAGAAGTTAGAGATGTAGAGATAACTGGACTAGAAATTGTGAAAGAATTCACGGAAAGGATCAAAGTAATCCAAGATCGATTAAAGTCGCCTAAGATCGTTAAAGGAGTTATACATATACTCATTGAAGGAAATTGGAGTTCCGGGAGGGTGATAAAGTATTCCTGAAGGTGTTGCAAATGAAGGGTATCGTCAGATTTGGGAAATGGGGGAAGCTAAATTCCCAATACATCAGTCCATTTGAAATCCTTAAGAGGATTGGTCCACTTGCTTATCGATTGGTCCTAACACCAGAATTACCCAACATACACGATGTCTTTCACATATCCATGCTTCGAAGATATGTGGCAGATCCAACATATGTTTTAAATCAACCAATGATTGAAATTCAAAAGAATCTATCCTACGAGGAATGACCTGTGAAGATCCTAGATCGACAAGAAAAGAGGCTCCAGAATAAAGTCATTCCCTTAGTCAATGTTTGGTGGGAGAACCATCCAGGAAATAAAGCCATGTGGGAAAAAGAAGATGACATGCACCGAAAGTCCCTAAATTATTCGAAAGAGGTAATATTTCTCTTATGTGTTTTTATCATCTAGATCATTTAAAGTTTGGGGACCAAACTTCTTAAAGGAGTGAAGGATGTGAAGACCCAACCCAAGAAATAGCATTTTAAATAAGTAAAATATGGCTTATGATATTTAAAGTCAAATTGGACTTAAAAATATGTTCAAAGGATAGAATAGTAAAAAAATTAGCATTTTGGGGTCAAACTGAAAGGATTAGAAAGATAGGGACCCAATTGGGATCCAACTTAAGAACCTCGGGTCAGTCTGATCTGACCCGACCAATGATTGGCTGGGCAGATACTCTGCCAAACTACAGAGACTAGTCCCGTCCGGACTGACATGTCAGACTGACTAACGGGACAAGTCAGCATTGAATTCTGGTTTGTCCTGCATGGCTAGACCTGTAAGTGTTCAGAGTAGATCAGATGTTGCTTTTGTAAAAGGCACTAATCCGAATGAGATTGCTCGGGCAGAGCAGAAGGCTACATGTAAGTCACCATTTGCAGAACAATGATTGTTCGGCAGAGTTGGGATATGTCAATCCGAACATTAAATACATCTGGGAACCCTCCTTCACTATCAATTTCCACCCCATTGGATTAAATAATCACACCAACTTCCATTCTTGCATTCAAGGCCCTTCGAGAGAGAGAGAAACTCCTCATCCAGAAGTTTTAAGTGTCCGGTAAACCCTTAGCCGAACACCCAAACACCCCTCCAACTAGATTATTAAATTATAGCCTCCAAACTACTCCATCTTCACCGACGAAAGCCTTCCATTGACCGAACAACCTTTCCCCCGAACAAACTTGAGCTCGGTTGTCTCCTTTAAAAGCTCAGAAGGTGTCATCCTTCGGTAGAAGGTAATCTCTTTGTACCATTTGAATCTTCGGCCACTATGTTGATGGTACGACAAATCCAATAAAGGGGTTCTACCAATCTCTTTGATGTACGGTAGGCCTACTGCCACCCCACATTTAGCTCAGCAAGACCACCAAAGGTCCTTTCCGCACTAGATTCATCTCGTCAAGCTTTCTTTAGGCTTTTCCAAACTGACCATAACATCCCAGACTATAATACTTGAGCTTGGAAAGCCTTTTGTACGGCTTAGCCATTCTGGAATAATTATCTAACCACTTGGTGTCCGTCACTGGGCCACAAATGTCTGAACTCTCCTTGAACCTAACAGAGCTTCACTCAGCTCGACAAAGCATGACCATACCTATGCGATCATCATTAAATCGTCCCTTATATTCTACCAACCTCTCTACAGTCGGAGCACTTGTGCTCGGCTGAATGAATATCCGTTCTTTGAAACCCAGAGCTCCTTGAGCTCGACTAAACACCAAACTGATCGGGCAATTGGCCCTAGTTCTTTATGAACCTGACCAGGTCCATTTCGACAGGTTAAGTGACCAGAATGCTTGATTCCCGCACTGTCAATACTCAACGAAAGTTACCGTTGACTATCCAGCAACTTACTAGCCCACCATAATAATTCTTGACCCAATGTTGTATTACCCAGCCATGTTTAGTGCTCGGCATAAGCTATTAGTGTTCGGGAAGTAAGCCCTCCGGCCTAATTGTTGTATGCCCAATGATTTTAAGAGCTCGGCCAATGTACCTCTTGAGCCAGGAGCTAGTCGGCCAAAGTATAATCCGGCAGCTCAACTCGACAGAAGCCTTGATAGACCGACTAAGATTAATCATGACCCATTTTTATGATATTGATGCCAGATTTGAAGCTTATGAGTCATTGTGAAGGAATTTGAGGCAGAAATCTAAATCAAACATGTGAATCTCTACATGCCTTAATTACTCGTACCTTTCATGCTTTCTCACTCTGTTTTGACAATGTACTGTTATGGCTATTGAGCCCAATATTATTATGTTGTGATTCTTGAAAGAAGGTGAGAAGAGCAAGTGAAACTCCTTTTTATACATGGGCAAACAATGATAAATGTTTTCTTGATTTGTCAGTACGGATATGACATGACCACAAAAAACGGTCATAAGTGGTTATGCCCGGTGTTGGGGGTAGGATCTGATACCAACAGACATAGACGGTTATAAGGATGGGACCATTGCCAAGTGATCATTGGGTGATATCACACCGCTATCTATTATGTGGGGTAGCTCCCCCATGTACTGGTACTGTGGTTGGTTGTGATTGATTGGCCTGACTATTGAATAGTCCAGTTATCATTGGCAAAATGCCTGAATGCTATTAATATGCATTGGATGCAAGGAACATGTATGGAAGATGCCAAAAATCTGATACGTCCTGGAGGGCCAATAACTATATACATCTGGGCTATTCATCCACTGTTATTATATTACTACACTACTTTGTTTTGCAGGGACGTTGGTTGTCTATGAAACTAGTAAATTTGGCATGTATTGCATTCACTCTAGCTTAAAGCTTATGAATTTTTATAAAACTTTTTCTAGGATTAGACACAATGAGCTTAGGGGCATGGCTTAGCAGTTTACAGATTTTGATGTACTCTTGTGTATCATCTTTATTTTAGCTTAGTCTAAATGTAACTCCTATTGTATTTTAAGTTTGTGGGTACTCTGGGTATTGTTCACGTCTTCTGCAAATTCCTTAATTAAATTCATTTGGTGAATCCCTTAACTCATTAATTAGGGCCTTTCGCTAGCTTTCTCATTGGCCGGTCATGGCCCATGTGTAATTGGGTCGTGACAGAACTAGTATCAGAGCAGAGTCATCGAATTGTGAACGAAGCCCAGAGTTAAGATCGAGGCACTCACTAGTTGTACCTAGGAAATGAAAACTTCGAAGCATATTAACCCTTGGAGATGAATGTGTCAGGATATTTGTATTCTAATATATATGTATATGCGATTTAGTCACGTCTAGTAGTAGTTCTAGCAATGATGAATACTTCAGCAACAACTCTAAGGGACCCTACAAGATGGGACCACACGAGATGGCTCCCGCAGAGGAGGAAGAAGTGGAAGAAGCTATCCAAGAGCAAGCTCTCTTTGACTTAGTGTCCATAACATCTGATATTGTAGCACGAGTTGCAATCCAATTTAAAGATGAGTCCGAACAATAGATTTGGGCCATGATTGACTACCATTTGAGACTTCTAGAGCACACTTGTACTATAGCTAGAGTGTCCATCCAACACTGGGAATTTGAGTACCTGATGGGAGGAGCAATAAATCATATCCTGCAAGGTGACAATGATGAATTGAATTCAGAGGATGAAGAAATGGGAGAAGATGAGGAAGATCCTTTGGAATGGAAAAATCAAGGAGGGACCTTGATTTGGAAGATGAGTTGGACGATGATCCACTCAATTTTGAGGAAAACTTCGGCATTGACCGCGAGGAGTGGGTTTCCCTCCATATGACTGACCTAGTGACTCTGACGAGGAGTAGTCACTTTATATATTTTCTCTGATTATCCAGAGTATTTTGTTGTATGACCAAACACACACAAGCTTGATGTTTGCCTAAGCTTATTTTATCATTTTAATAAAAATACCTTGCCCTAATTCTTAATCTTTCTTAGAAGAATGGTTAACACTTATGCAAATGGTCAGAGGAGAGGCCAAGGATGCGACGAGGTAGCTGAACTACGCGACATTGTGAGAATGCTAACTGGAACCATCCAGACACATCAAGAGATGGTCCAACAGTACTTTCACCATCCTAGACCAGTAAACGAGTTGCCACCTAATGGTAGGGGATAAGCTCGGGTTGATCCAGCACAACAAGATGCCAACTTAGCTGCTTTAAAAGAGTTCTTGAACTTGAAGCCTCCTACCTTTCAAGGAGGGATGGATCCAGTTAAAGAAAATGAGTGGATTGCCGCGTTGGAAAATAACTTTTGACTACTCCGATATTTGGACCAACAAAAGATCAAGATTGGGTCTTATCTACTGGAAGGAGAAGCCAATAGATTATGGATCTTGAAGAGTGCTATGGAGCCGGAGATGAGCTGGGGAATATTCCTTGAAATCTTCTGAGATAAATTCATGCCTCGTGCAATGCAGACCGCTAATAAGATAGAGTTTGAACACCTGAAGCAACGAGGAGTTATGACCGTGGTTGTATATGAGATCAAATTCACCAATCTCACAACATACGCACCATACCTAGTGGCCACTGATGAAATAAAGGCGCGACACTTCGAAGATGGATTGAAGCCAGAGATTCGAAAGGTTGTACGACCTCTTCAACTATCAACCTATGCAAATGTTTTACACTAGTCCCTGGACAAGATGTAGAGGAAACAAGATGCTGTCAAGAAACAAAGCAGCATAACCAAAAGCCAGGAATGGCTAACCACCACAAAAGGACAAATTTCAAAGGAAGAAGGGGAGACAATGAACGTAGAAGGCAAGGTAAACCAGATGGAGGGTATAAAACACCCAACGTTGTGGCCAAGAGGGACACTACAAAAGAAATTGTCCCATGTCAACTACGGGAGCCAACACTATGCCAGTTGGAGCTCTCAGGAACAACCCACAAGGAGATTGCAATCAAATACATGACAAAGCTTTTACACTAGTCCCTGGACATCCCAGGAATGATGAAGCCGTTGTGGCAGGTAGAATTCTTATCTGTGGAATTTCTACTCATGCCTTGTTTGATTCATGTTCTAATCATTCATTTATCTCAAAATCGTACTCCCAGAAGATTGATAAAGTTCTTGAACCCTTAGAGTACAATTTGCTTGTATCCCAACCTATGAGCAAGGAAGTCTTATGCTCATCTGTCTATAAGAATGGCAAAGTCTCTATAAATGGAGTATGTATGCAAATAGACTTGATCTCCCTAGCCATGATGCACTTTAACACCATCATTGGTATGAATTGGTTGTCCCAATTCAAAGCCAAGATCGATTGTGCAGAGAAAGGTGTGACCTTGTTAGGGCTTAAAAGAGGAGAGACC
>NMUG010008494.1:0-11620 GCA_002855965.1 Monotropa hypopitys | reverse complement strand
TTGCAGAATCGCGCGACCGGCAGACGCATCGACGCAGAGACAGGTGGATCCAGTCATGGAGCCGGTCCTTGGACCGGTCCTTAGGCCGGTCCCTCGTGAGCTTCCAAAATTAATTTTTCTCGCTTGTTCTACCGGGAATCCACGTTACATTTACCGAGACATACATTTTAGACAGTTCACACAGTCACTTCAATTCAGTTTTAAGTCTCATTGGCAATTTTAATCCTTAGTTCATTCATTTATCTAGCCCAAGCCATGCATCCTAGACATATCTATTTGACGCTTAAGACATCATCAAAACTCAACCCTATCACTCTTATTTCTTGATTTTATGTGATTAATGGAAAAGTAGGTAGAGGTCCATGGTTTTTCGCTTAGGGGTTGTTTAAGCCCTAAGTGTTTTCCACGTAATATCTGGTGTTGATTGCTGCTAGTTTTCTCGCTTTACTTTACTGTTTATTAGCACTATGTCAATTTATTAATAATCAAATTAATAATCGGAAGACATTTTTGAAAAGCGAAAAATTAATTTTTTTTAATCGGCAAACCTATTCACCCCCTCTAGGATTTGTAATGCTTCCGTGAACTTTCAATTGGTATCAGAGCTAGTTGTCCTGTGCTGTGGATGCATGCAGATCACCCATAGGAACTCTCGCTCGTGACTGTGTCACCGAAGCAAGGCTCTCCGACTACGGGTGACGGCGCACCGGTAGAGACAGTGGCCGACTGGTCTGATAGGTACAATTGGTAGGTGACATGGAAGGCTTCCATAGATAAGAGTCGATTGGTATCAGAGCCAGATTTCTCTTTGCGGTGTAAAACCCCGAGTTTGATCCTAGATATTTTTTTTAGTTAATTTTATCATGGATTCTTATATACCTCGTGATGGTGATTCTAACTTTAGGTCTCCATTTTTTGGCGGTAACGATTATGATTATTCGAAATCTCGTATGACAAACTATCTTATTGGTATGGGAATTAAAGTTTGGCGTTCTGTTATACATTGTTATAATGTTCCTATGATTGAAGATTCTAAAACTAAAAAATTGAGACCTAAGACAGACTCTGAATTTCATGCAAATAATATTCAAAATTTTGAAGCCAATGGGAAAGCTCTTGGAGTAATTCTTAGCACGGTTTCTTATAGAGAATTTGGGCGGATATCTACATGTACCACCGCTAAGGAAGCTTGGAAGATTTTGTGCATATATTACGAGGGAACACATATAGTTCGTGTGTCTAAAATTTAAAATTTGACAACTAGGTTCGAGGAACTCAGGATGAAAGAAAATGACACATTTGCGAACTTTATTACTGAACTCACTGATATTGTTACCTCATTTCATGGATAAGGTGAACCACTGTCTAATTTTAAAATCTGTCGCAAATTTCTTAGATCTCTACCTGAACGTTTTAGGGCAAAAATCACTGCTATAGAAGAGAGGCCTGATGTTGATGATATTACCTTTGAGGAACTTGTTGGAAAATTAGAAACTTTTGAACGTAATTATTTGTCCTCTTATGTTACTCAAAAACCCTCTTCTAAGATTGATAACCGTATTGCCTTTAAATCTATTGATAATGAATCCTCTCAATCCCAAGAGGATGACGATGACTTTAATGATGCTGACATTGCGTTACTTGCTAAGAAATATAAGAAATTTGTAATTGTTAGAAAAAGTAAGTCTATTGCCAAATCTTTTAATAATCCTAAAGGCTTCAAAAAGTTTAAATATGATGATACATCTAAAAATGTTTCTGATGACTCATCTAAAAACCAAAGGTATTCAATGTCACGCTTGTCATGGATTTGGTCACATCCAATCTGAATGTGCAAATACCTTTAAGAAAGAAAAGAAAGGTTATAAAGCTACGTGGGATGATGACAGTAGTGAGGAGGATTACAATGATGGTTCTAGTGGAAATATCATGGTGCTTATGACTAATACATCTGAATCTCCAAAATCCACCTCTTTTATTAATGATGATTCTGAAACCGATGAAGATAAAATTTTTGATATACAAGAAGCTTTTAATAAATTGAGTAAAGATTTTATTAAAGAAAAGAAGAAAAGGATAAATTTTACTACCACCCTCGAAATTGTGCAAAATGAAAGAAATTCACTTAGAAAAGACGTCGACAGTTTAAATAATGAACTTTCTAAAGCAAAGAATTACACATTAAACTTGCCGACAAATTTGCTGTTATAGAAAAAGCTAGATGTGACGGAATGGTACAATTAGAAGAATATAAAATTAGGATTTCTGATCTTGAAAAGAATTTATGTGAGGCTAGAGATATAATTAAAAGAAATGAGTGTGGTGCTGAACGGATTTCACAGTTAACACAATCCTTTAGAAATAAGTGTGGTCTTGGTTTTATTGAACTCGCTTTGCCTATGCCTCAATCTGAATTTAAAAAGAATGTCACTTTTGTTAAATTGGAAAATTCTATGGATAACTCTTCTTCTATTAAAATCTCAGTGTATCTAAAAGGAAAAGAAATTATAAAGGAGAATGAACATTGCTATAAATCAAATCAGTATAGGGTTAATCAATCAAGTCATTGTACTACGTCCAAGACTCAATTTATTTGTCATTATTGTGGAGTCCACAGTCACATTAGGCCTTTCTGTTATAGACTCTTGAGGAAAAATCATAGAAACCGTCAAGGATGTTGGTTTAACAATCAAAGTAGAAACCCTAACATTTTTTAGAAGAAAAATCCTAAATCTTTCCAACCACATGCTAAATTGAAAATTAAGTTTTTGAATAATTTGAATCTCTCAACTCAATCCACTCGTTTATTTAAGGAAATTGGCAAGTTGACTTATTTTGTTAACAATTTGAAATCTAGTGGTAGAGTGACTCATTCAAAGTGGAAACCAATGGTAAAATCAGATCCTCACATTATTTGGAAAGAAGTTAACAAGGAAGTTGAATGATCTATCATTGTTTTGGGTATTTGTTATCTAATATTTTGGTTATTGGTACCCTATCTTATTTTTATTTTGTTTTAATTTTATTTTGAGTTTTTAGTTCTTATCTCGTCATATATATTTGTATGATGTATTTGTTTTTTCTTGGCGATATATGCTTGTATGTTGCATGACATGTGCATATTAATTATATTTTTTCATGACATTTGCGTTTGGTATCAATTGTAGTATTTTTAGTGTCATTATTTAGAATGCATAATTAGGCATTTTTGTGTGAATGCTTGGTGTGCATGTCATATACTTCATATTGATTCTCATTGTTTTTATCTAAAAATCTTAAAATTTCCATGTATGTTCTACAAGTTTATCTTGTGTGACATTTTTATTTGGTGCAGTTAGTTAGGGGGCATCTCTTTATTTTATTTCATTTGGTATCCTTCATAAAATTGGACAGAGAATGTTACAAAGAATACCTCAATCACAAAATTCGAACTCTTAAGGTAAATTAAAATTGTAACAAACTCTACTAATCACAATGTACCACAAGATGAAATTATAACAACTCACAATAATTCTCAATATACATACATCTCCTCACAGGCATAAGGCTCCACAATATAAAACTCTAAATGAAACCAACTACACATCTCAGAACCCAACTCAAGTACAGTGGAAGCTCAATACTCAACTATCGTTGGAAAAGCATTTGGAGATGTGTCGAGACGAGACGAGAACACTTTGGCAAGATTTTGGAGAAAATCTGGGTTGGTCGTCCGGACCATACCCTTGTCTCGTCCGGACGACGATGGCAGATAGAAGATTTTTGGTTCAGGAGACTTTCGTCCGGACGAAACTCATTGGTCGTCCGGACCAAGTTCCCCGAAGGGTTGTTGGTCTGAAGCAGGTGGCGTCGTCCGGACGACACCTCACCTTCGTCCGGACGATGGTCGGCTGAAATGTTAAAAATTGCGTTTAATGAGGGGTATTTCGGTCTTTTAGTTTATGGGGCTATATAAGGCTCATATAATTCGGTTTTTCTCACAAAACCTCAGACTTCTCTCCCTCTAAATCACTATCTTCTCTCTCCCCTCTCTCCTCCAACCTCCATTGAAGGCCAAGTCAAAAGCTTGGATTTGAAGGCCTTAGAAGGCTTGAATCAAGAAAGTCCAAGAAGTAACGTTGATCTACGGCTCCCGATCTACGCGTGACATACCACGGTTTTGTCATCCTCTCTACTTCGGATTTTAGGGTTTGTTCACACCACTCCAAGGTAGGACTTCTCTATGGCTCACTATGTATCTAGTTGTGCTCTTCTCTCTTTTCCTTGACTCTTGAATATATTGTTATAAATTTCGTAGGTGTAATTCATGGATTGTCTAGACCTAGAGTTTGGGGTCAAATCATGAAATTGAAGGGTGGGTTGAACTCCCTAGGGTCTTGTCTTGTCATGTGTAGGTTCAATTTGATGTCGTGGGTTAGTATGCAAAAAGCCCTCAATTTATGATTTCACAATTTTGGAAAATTGGGGGTTTTGACTCTAAGGTCATGGAATTGTTAAATTGAGCTTCAATTTATGAAATTTGACACATGAGAACATTAATGGATAGAATGGAACCTATAGTCATGTATGAGACAAATTTGAAAGAATGTGATCAATTGTGAAATTGACTAGCTAAGGTTAGGGATAAAGAACGAACACCATTGTTTGTGACACACCAACTAGCTTTCGCTAGGACTATGAATCAATAAGACAAATTCACTTTGACACGATGTACGACGTGACGATACGACCTACTAGCCGTTTCTAGGACTTTTCCGATAGGGGTTTTATGATTATTAATCGGGAATGGACTTATGATGTGATTCCCGGTATGATCGCTCCATCCACGACATTGTGCACAATAGGGGTTACTTGGGCCCTCCCAACGTTACTTGGGGAACGCTAGGAGAGGAGTGGATTAGTTAGTCGGCCAACTACTACCCTATCCTACCCTATCGAGGTTACTTGACACACTTGGAACGGACTTATGATGGGGTTCCAAGGGACACTTCCGATATGATTAAATAACTTTTGGTACAGACTCACACTCCTACTTGGTACTTGTCCAAAATGAGAAATAATGAAGAGTCGTGTAGTAGGGTACTTGTAGATGCTACCTCTTTTCCTCTTTACTCTCATTTGCTTCAGTTATATTACATTCATGTACATAGTGGGATCAAATGTCATGCATCTTCTAGTTCATTCACGCTTGGTATCCTTTGTTCATATCACACTCTAGTCATGCCAATTATTTACATAGTTTGCTATAGATATTTCCTACTTTGGCGTGACACGCCCTTTTTTAAAAAGGTTCTGCATGGAAGAAATAGATTTTGGAGGACCTTGAAGCCCCTTGATCATCTTGGCTTTTGGTAGCTTTTTGGGAACTATGTACTCTATTATTTTGAAAACACCCGGGTTGTGGGTTGTTCTAATTTATGGCATGTAATAATTTAAACCTTGATTTTTCCTTCTCTTCTACCCCTTCTGTGGTTTGAACTTATAACTTAGATTTTCCGCACTCACACTCGGATTTTGGTAAGTTGGGATGGGATGTGCTTGGCGTTTAGACTTTCTTAAATGGTAATGATCCATGTTTGTGTCCCCTTTTGTGAATAAAATTATATTTCAAAAAAAATATGGCTTGAAAATCCGGGGCATGACAAATTCCCTCTCTCTCCACTCCAGGAGCCACAACAAATTACGTTACGTCCTACTCCTAGAACAGAAATAAGACCAATGATGGCCACCAAAATTGAATTGCAATAGTAGAAAAGCGTGTTACCTCAAAGCACAGCACAATTCAGCATCAGGCAGCAGAAAAAAAAATTCAAGTGTGTAAACTCCCGGTAATTAGCATTGGCTCTACCGGAATGCACAGCTTAAATATTCAAGCAGCTTCCCTTTAATACTAGACTCCCGGTACTCGGAGATCTGTACTCCTGGTAGTCCCAGTTGCAGCTTCCTCTTCTGTTCCTTCAGATTCCCTTGCAGGCCTATTCTCCCGGTAGTTGGAATGTGTACCACCGGTAGTTTAAGCTGCAGGATCTAGCTTTGAATTTCTGCAGAGAAAAATGTTAGCACTTATAACTGGACTCCCGGTAGTAGGAGAGTGAATTACTGGGAATACAATTACACCTGCTTCACCAAATTAAACTCTGCTTTCTGCAACATCATACTCTATTTTTTTTTGTTTTTCGAATTTTTTTGAATTTTTTTGGATTTTTATGATACTTAAGACCAAAATGGATGCACTAAATATACAAAAAATGAAAATCTAACGCCAAGTCCCCATCAACGGTGCCAAAAATGCTTGGAGTGTTTTCCAAACACACAAATTGAAGTTTGTGTAGAATTTGGATTGTATAACTCAGTGGGTTCAATGGAAGTCTAAATCAGAAAATTGAATCAAACACCCAAGCATAAGTGAATTGATTCAGAAGAGGTTGTTGATCAAGCATTATAATTCTGGTAAGTAACCAGGTCATCTCCACAGGGACTTGGGAGAATTCAATTTTTTCTTAGATAGTGCTTATGTGTGAATTCTAATGAAAGAGAATTTGGGGTGGTTTGGATGTCCAGATTTCTGGACTGAGATTCGAAACAGTCAGGTAAACAAATTGGGTAATGAAATTTATAAATGAAAGGAGGATCTAATTCTCAGATCTAAGCTAATTGAACCACAGCACTCTCAATCTCTGAAAATAACTCATAATCATCCACCTAATATTAGGATGACTATGGAAGATAAGCGTGAAAATTACATTAACCAGAAATTAGAATTGATGGATTAATCTGTGATAGGAATTGTAAATCACTGAGAGGCTGATTTTTATGTATATGATTTTCCAATCCATTGATTGTCGACAAAGTATCAAACTCAAAATCAAATAAGGCAGTGAGTTCAAATTGCCATAGAATTAATCTTCAATTCATGAATCTATGAATTGGTACATGAGAGAGATAGAGAGCAAATGT
This sequence comes from Monotropa hypopitys, assembly GCA_002855965.1. NCBI lineage: Eukaryota > Viridiplantae > Streptophyta > Magnoliopsida > Ericales > Ericaceae > Monotropa > Monotropa hypopitys. The sequence continues at coordinate 4,663 of NMUG010008494.1, read as the reverse complement.
AATTCAATCACCTCAGATCCTTGAATTAGATCTTAAGGGATTTAGCCCCTCATGGATCCTAATTCTACTGAGAAACAAGTGAAATCAATGAAACTCATAATTGAATGCAACAGTAATTCAACTAGATAGAACTCAAATTACCAACTGGAAATTAATATCAAATAAAGAGCTACTCAATAATCTACTGCTGGAAATGAAAATTACGAGAAGATTAAGAATTAGAATCCAAAAATTGCTTATCTATTTCTATCTCTACTTCCTACTTTCTACTGAATTGTGAATAATCTGAGAGAGAGTCTTCCGTGAGAGAAAAACTACCTTGCAACTGAATCTTTTCCTTTATATAGTAACCCTAGGGATCCCCGCCAAAATCGCAACAAAACCCCTTCTAATTTCCCAGAATTCCATTTCTGACCAAAAGCCTTCTCAAGTGATCGATGATGTCTTATACTGGGAGTTAGAGCTTGAATCACCAGGAATTCAGTTCTCCTTTCCTTGCACTGATATGTTCCACCGGTAATTGGAGAAACCAATTACCGGGAATCCCAACCGCAGCATCTCCTGCCATCTTCTGCAACATCATTCCACTTCTGTACTCCTGGTGGTTGAGTAATGCTCTACCGGGAGTTGACACAACTCTTCAATGCCTTCGGTCATTCCTTTGACACTCCTGGTCATAAAAAAATGGACTACCTGGAGTCTGAGCCTCAGGACCCAAAGTATGCAATCTGTGCTTCCCACTCCCGGTCATTGGAACTTTCCATTGGGAGTTCAAACTTTCCTTCTTCATTCTTTCTTACAACTCCTGTTCATCTGAAACTTTCCACCGGGAGTTCAAGCTTCCATTTTCCTTCTTACTCACCATCTACTGGGAATTTGGGCTGAACCTCCAGGAGTTCACCCTTTGATTTCCTTGAGAAGATCATTTCCTTCCAGCCACCTGCAAAACAACTCAGGGACACACACACACACTTCTCCAAAAACAAGTTAAAAACCTCAATATTCAGTTATCAACCCAGATTCAATGCTTCAACAGAATTCCAACTAATTCTAGGGTTTTAATAATTGAATTCATGATAAAATGAAGATGTTATCCTCATATATTGGCACTATTGAGTGCCAATCAATCGGGTCCATGCCTCCAGGAAAGGTTGGAGGTTTGAGTTTAAGAAAATCCTTTACCGCCGCTACGTTATTGATTTGTTGAGAAGGGTCAACTACTTCATCTTCTCAAGGAATTTGTTGCTCATTTGCAGACTGTTGACGCATTTGTTCAATCGTTTCTTGTTGTGCTTGAATGACTCTAGCCAACGTTCGTACCATATCTCGGAGCTCGGTGATCTCTGGATGTCCCTGTCGATTCCCTTGGCCATTGGTGCGGGTATTAACCATTCTGATAAAGATTTATAGTTAGAAACGAGAAATAAATTTTTACTAAACATACTGCAAGGATACTTTCAGAAATAAAAGATGCACGAGTATGACCAGGCACATGACAAAATACTCCGGATATTACTACTACACTACTCCTAGGACAAAACCCCCAATTTCCATCGAACTTCAACAATTCAATTATAAGTCCTAGACATGAAATTGACTATCACATATCCTCAAAATCACTATGACTACTCCAATCCAATGCAAGGATGAGTACAATTTCAATTTATCAAACATGTCAAATTTCATGATTGAAGAAAACATGGTTTTTATGAAAACCTTTGATTTTAATCTTGTAAATCAAATTAGGTGACCTAACATAATCACACGAACACAAGATAGGGGCGTATTTACCTCAAGCTCCAACAATGGCGGAAACCCTAGGTGAGGGTGTCTTGACACCGGCACAAACTATGCACATCAATGGAAGGACAAAGTTAAGGAGAATCAAGGTCTCCAAATAGCCAACATGAGAAAACCACTTACAAATTGACTTACCCGAAATTTTTGGAGAACGACTTCGCCACCTATGTCACCGGAAAGCCCTCGGCGTAGGGAACGACGCTAGTGCTCGCAAAAACTCCGTGGGATGCTCGGAAGATCCCCAAACTTTAGAGAGAAGGATGGGAGGCCATGGGAGGTAAAGAGAGAGAGAAGAGAAGGGGCTCTAGGGTTTAGAGGAAGTAGGCAAAATGCCCCAAATTCGTGCACACACTCATATATATACCCCTCCATTCAAAATAACCAAAATGCCCTTCATTTAACTTTCGGACAGGATTTTTACACACGGCGAACGGTCGACGCTTTTGGCTCGACCGGTCGAGGCCTATACGTAAACTCCTCTGCCTTGCCGCGACCGGTCGACAACGGTACCATGTACCGGTCGACACGCTCTAAAAGAAAAAAGGAAATCTTTTTTGAAATGCCATGACCGGTCGACGCTATTGGCCCGACCGGTTGACGCTGGAAAAAATGCAACATTTAGAAATTAAATCCCAAACTTGACTATAACTCCTCCCGGGACTTCCCGGAACATCCCGAATCAACTACGGACCAAAAGAATGGACCGACAAAGGGTCCAACACCCAATTCTAATCATTCTAAAAATCCAAGGAAGCCACACTAAAATTTATTAATTGATTAGAATAACGAATTTAATTCCGGAAACGTATTTAGGAAAATACGGGTCGTTATACACAGACTCTATCTTTCCGACCTCCCTTGGGACTATGAACACTCACCCATGGTAAACGCAAAGCCTGACTATGCTACATGCAAAGCATAGGTTTTGTAGGGTAAACGCAAACCCTGACTGTGCTAAACGCAAAGCATAGATTCCAGGACAAACACAAGTCCTGACTATACCAATGCGAAGTATATGTTTTTGAAGGGGACAATTGTAAAGGTCAAAAGTATAAATCTTGTGCCTACAAACAATCTAAGAAAACTCTACCCAAGAGTGTATGCTCTTTTCCCATTAATGATCACACAGTGGATATAAGTCCAAATTTCATTGGGGTAGGTTATGTGAAAAAGTGCAGGACAAGTGTTGGCATGGAAAGATAGAAAACCAAGATATGTGCTACGGTTAAAGCACACCCCCTGTCACACTCTCTCAATAGATAGAAAATCAATGCTCAAGAGAGATATCAAGTAGCACGGTGAAGTGCTACTGGACTCTATAATTTTGGCCAATAAAGCTCAAGTCCTAGGAGAATACTTATAAGTGAAGTATCCCCTAATCCTCAAAATTGCCTTCTCAAGGATCTAATCCTTGGGGATGTAACCTATTAAACTTTTACAACTGAAATGAATACAATAGGCTTTTACAATGAAATGAAAAAGGCAGTAAATTCTTACTACACTTTATCTTCTTTCTCTGTGAGATGTCTTCACTGATATACTTCCAATGTAGCTCAAGAAAGGATATGGCAAGCTTTATAATGTCCTCCTTAAATATACAACCTGTGAAAGCTCAAGAGGCACTACAATACAATATGGTATAACTTGCAATATGAAAGTGTAGCAATAACCAAAGTGTTTAGGCCAAGTGTGATATTTCCTATTAACATGCAAGACTAGGCATATTCATAAACATTTTCCATTTCAGAGATTTTAACCCTAACTTAACATGTGTTTCTTTTCAAGAGTGATTTACCAATAAGTGTTTTAGGCATGTGAGAGCAAGTATTACATTTAAGCACGAGGGGGATATTCATTCAAGTTTCTTATAGGGTACACGTATAAGTATGCATGGCTTATTTTCTCCTCTATAACTTCATAGCAAAACAAGTCTTGTGATGATATTCTAACAAGTGATTCTAGGGCTTGTGCTAGGCATGTAGTCTAAACAAGGACAAATGTACATATAGTCAAGAGTTGATGGAATTTTTTCCACGTGAAATAGTAATATTCTAGGAAGATAAACTAGCAAGCCACATCAACAATAAAGCTTATGAACTCAAAGTAGGCTTACCAAGGAGTTATGAACATACCAAGTATTCTTACCAGTGTGAGGAGTATATTGGGGAAATCATACCATGTGTTCCTTTGCCTTAGTTGTTTTTCCCTTTGTAGATTTTTCACAACCAAGCACTGCCTTCAGAAAGATTTGCCAAGTGAAGCACCTAGTGAAGGGAGTGTGTAGGAAGGATAAAGGGCTCTGTTGTGTTCTCACAAGCTCTCTCTCACACTCTTCTATATCACTCTTTACACCCTCAAGAAAGATTTGCTAGAGAACGCACAAAGGGTTGGTAGGGATAACCTACCTCTCTTACCTCACTCAAGCTACCATTCTCTCGGTTGCCCCCTCTCCTGTACTCCCTCTCTCGCGTCTAACTCCTCTCTGCTATCCCTAAAAAATAATCTACCATTGAAGCCCAAGGTAGTGTATCTCAGCTCTCTCTCTAACTCTCACAGCCCTCACGTCACTCTCTCTTGCTTACAGCACACACCCACACTTCATATATTAACCTCAATACAAAGAAACGGTTTAATTTTTTGACAGACAAAAAGTGGGACAAGGATGAAGGCTGCAATTTGCAGCTGCATTTCAGAACCTCAGACATCAGACCACAAACATTCGTTAAGGGAAAAATACCTTTTTTCTGCAGGAAAATGCTATGGGTACGCACATCCCATGTGCGTACCGGTACAAAGAGCCCGGGGCCGTGTCTTCCGGGCCTCGGGTGGAAAATCCAATCCGACCAAAAAATGTAAAAAATAT
>NMUG010008493.1:0-11621 GCA_002855965.1 Monotropa hypopitys | reverse complement strand
AATGAAGAAGAGTTGTAGTTGGGTCTCCTGTAATTCGACAGAAACAAAATGCACAAGAGAGAAGAGGAGAGGAGATTCAGTAAACTGGTTCGAATAGGGTTTTGAAATACCCAAATCCCGTTTTTTGTTAATCTGGCTTGCATTAGATGGGTTTCGACCCATTTAAGAGTTCGAAATGGCAAAAAAAAACCTAAATAAAATTGTAATTTTAATTTCGGACCAAAAAGATGGGCAATTTCCGAATCGTGGACGAATCGTATGACTCGCGATTCGTGTGATTCATGTTGCGATTCTCCGATTCATGTTGCGATTCAGGACCAACTGCGATTCGACTTCGCGTTCCGAGTCGTTCCGCTCCTGAATCGACTCGACTCGTACGATTCGTATCGTGACTCGTACGATTTTTACAACCTTGTTGCTGGCTATGAAGCACGGGTACTGCAAAAATGGAGGCGTACACGTACCGGGTACGGGTACGGCACCGGTACGGCAAAATACGTACCGGGTACTCCGTAAAAGTACCGGGTACGTCTGAGTGGTTTGGGTACGGGGCGGGTACGGAGTGGGTACGGGAGTGGGTACGGGAATGGGTACGGGAATGGGTACGGGGAGTTAATTTTTAAGTAAAAAAAAACTGCTGCTGTTGCTTTTTTTCTACCTTTTTTTGTGTGAAATAACTTCACTAATTGCTTGGGTATATAATAAGTTTACCTAGTGAAATAGGTAAATTACTTATCAAAATTTTCTTATCCAGTATCAATGTATAGAAAAAAATTACATCCATTAATAAGATGGTTCCTATCTTGAGTCTTCGATGTTCACCTAGGGACTAGCATAGGAGTATCCATTTGCAACAAACTTGTTTCAAGTAGTTTCATCTATCTAGAAAATAGAAAAATTACTAGTGACTAATTTAATAGGTATATTATACTTTGCAAAGAAAAAGGAAACATGAAATCGATGAAAAAATATTAAAAAATATCAAAAAATATTTAAAATATTTAAAAAAATAGCACCGTACCGCAGCCGTACCCTACTTTTTTAATTTTTGCCGTATGCCGCACCCGCACCCGTACCGCACCCGTATCACGTACCGGTACCCGTGCTTCATAGGTGTCATGATCTAAGATACCTAGAATGCAGATCGCTATGGTATGATGAACGGGCACGGGAACGTGGCATGCTACCCCCTTCGGAATGCGATACGGAAGGGGTAGGCTTCTTCGGATCACTTGTCCGGAACGAAATATGTTGTCCGGAACACGGAACGTTTTTTGGGATCATTTTAGTAGGACATATATGTAGGAGTGTTTACTACTGTGTACAGTACATAGAAAACACTTGTGATTTAATAGTGATACTTTGATTTTCTCTTGTCGAAACATTCAAATGAGCAGGTTACTTGAACTGACTATAGTTCTAATTCAATAAACCTAATATGTGAATAGTGGTTCTAAAAGTATGAAACAGAGGTTCGTGTAGTTATGTATAGTGTTGTTATATAGAGAGAAGGGTTTCTAATAAAGGAATTTTGTTTCCTAGTAACAATTGATTTCTCATCACAGTGGTGGTTTCCTAGTTGAAATCAATTTCTTAATTTTTCTGGAATCACTGGATCCCATTCCATAGACTCCATACACCTTAGAAAATCATATATTTAAAAGAAAAAGTGGCAGTTTCACCAAGAAGAGGACATATTTTAAAAGCAAAACACATTAATAACACATGGCACTTTATTACAGCCCGAAATTTAGTGTGCGACAATTGTCCCCACACTTAATCAACCCTTCATTAAGGGTTTTAGACATTACACTGCTTTTGCAAACAAACCCTTACATCACTGACAGACCTAACCATGAACAAACCAGTAACCCTAACGATGGAGAGAAGGAGTGATTCGTGAATAACCGTAGCAAAGAGTTTTAAACGTTATACTGCTTTTGCAAACAACCCCTTACATCACCGACAGATCTGAACATGAACAAACCAGTAACCCTAGCGATGGAAACAAGGAGTGATTCGCGAACCAGTAACCCTAGCGATGGCGACAAGGAGTGATTCACGATCCAATAACCCTAGCGATGTCGACAAGGAGATATTCACACGAAGAAGGAATCTCATCGAGCAGTGACAGAGTGCTGCACTTTTTTGCAATTGCTTCACCTTATGTTCTTCATTAGTTCGGATCGTTGTAATTGGCATTCCAGATTGTGAATGATCCATGATTGGGAACGATCGATCCACGATTGGGAACGATCGATCCAGATTGCATATCACTAGGGGGTAGTGATTTATGGTAACTCTGGTAATGATGGTTTGGTGATTAGAATTGACCAATTCCTTGGTTTGTAGTTGGTGCTTTAGAGTCGGAATGATAAGCACCGGCTAAAAAATAACAATAGAGACAAAAGAAAATGGCCATGAAAAGAAGGAAGTAAGTGAAAGCTGAATAATGTGAGGAACATATGATGTTCTTACTCTATTCACTTTGAGTTGCACAACGCCATTGACCCCCCTTCTTCCTGTTTCATCTGCGCTATTACCGTTTTTGTGATGGCTAAGTTCTATATATAGATATGTTTGTGTGTACGAGTAAGGAGTACTTTTATGACTTGGTTATTGTTAGATTTATAGTATTGTTGGCTTATTGGTAGTTTATAATTTGGGCATATTCTATATGGGCTTAATATGTAATTTAGGGTTTTATGTTTCTAATATAAATAGATGCATGTGAGACCTAGAGCAGCAAGCTCTCTCAAATTATTTTGCCCCCTCTTCCCCCATTTTTAGTGGTGATTTCAGTTGTTCAGGATTGAAGCTGGGTACATGGTTTTGTTTTTCTTAAGGCAGGCAGACGGGGATGCAGAGCATGACTCGTATCAACCAGATATGCTTGAAAAGTTTGCTCGCATGTCAACTAATGATGTAGCTCTTGCAGATTGGCACTTGGGATTTCACATTTGTTTGGTATGTTAGAGACATTTCTTGCATTATTTGTTTTGCTCCAAGAGATTTCTACAACTTTGTTGATTTTCTTTGCTCTATACGGCCACTGGACCACAAATTAGCGAGGAGATGACCACTTACGAATTTGAAATTGGGTTTGCACTTATCTTCTCTTTCCTCGAGCCACTTGTGGTTTGGTGCTGATCTGATGACACTTTCTAATGCAACGTCATCAGTCATATTATTGCTGCAAGCTATTTCTGGTTGTTACCCTCTTCAAATTATTAGCAGGAGCTTTGGTATCTGTGATCGTTCCTTGACTGGTCCGATTTTCTTGAAGCTAATTAGATCCAGTTTCCAGTATGTCCCCCACAAAAATTTCACATTTGCAATTGTTTTAGACCATGTGATGTTGCAGAAAAATGTTTTCCTTTCTTAAAGTTAATGCACAAGCTATGCGTACATTCATGAAAGAAAATAATAGTTTGATTGTGCAAAAAGGTTGGTGGACTTTGTTTGGACACATTTCTGCCACATTTAAATGCAAATTTTCAGTACGATCAATTGTTAACTGATGCAGAACCGAAGAACAAACCTTAGGAATATGCACCTAGGGGAGAATTAGAATCCACATTAATCTAATAAATATAAGAAAGTCTTTATTTATTCAATGATCCTAAACATCCCGTAGGAGCCCTATAAATAGACGCAAGAGATAACAACCAATAAAAGATAAATATGAACTAACAAGATAAAACCTAAATAGATAAATCCGAGATAACTAGATAAATCCTAAAACAAATGAGCTAAATATCCCAATGAAAAATCATACGGACCACAATTGTCTTGCCAAAGAGACACTTGGTGATCCACTCTCCTGCATAGTTGATAGACGCGCGTGATCCTGGCGTCCGCAGCATTAACCCTAATACTTGTGTATGTGCATCTAAACTGCATTCCAGGACCTGAGGTTCTCTCTTTCATAACTTTATGTTGTGTTTTGCTCGTCGATTTCGACAGTTCTTAATTTGGACTATGAGTGCGTGTTTTTGAAGGGCGGACCTAGCGTAGTGGTAAAGTTATCCCATTGTGGCCTGTAGGTCATGAGTTCAATTCACGGAAACAACCTCTACTTGCAGAGGTAAGACTGCGTACATCATCTCTTCCCCAAACTCCGCATATGTGGGAGCTTCGTGCACTGGGTCACCGTTTTTGGAGTGTGCGTGTTTTTGTGCCTTGGATATGTTGCTGGCTGTGTACCAATAATCCCCGTTCCATAATTGATGCTACAATGTTTTCTTTGTCTTCTACTTTGTCTGCAGGATATGCTGCCAGAATATATCCCCATGCGTGTTGCAGAATCCATTCATTTTGCTGGAAAAGCAGTGAGGGTTTTGCGAAATCCAAGTCCTGCATTCCGATTTCAGGATGCGGCGTATCATCGCCATAAACCAAGAGGATCACAGAACCTACGAGGCTTTGTAGAATGCTTTTCTTTTCAGAAGGAACCCTCCTTGTATACAATGATTGGAGAAGAATTACTTCCTCAGTTTGAGGCTGATAAGATTGAAGCTATGCTTCAAGGCCTGAAGGTCTTCTTCATTGGCCATTGTCATGATTTAGATATTGTTTTGTGCCGCTCCTGCTGTTATAGATGTCCACATGTTGTACTCTTCTCTATTTATCGTGTGCACTTAATTTTGCATTTTCAATGTGGCAGCCTGATAGGTCTAGTTGTAGTTACCACATTATTGCTTTTAAGCGACATCCTTGGTGGACTATGTGCAGGAATCGTCTGAGTTTCACAAAAGATCATTTGAGTGTGCTGTGGACACGATTCGGGCTATCGCTGCCAGTCATCTTTGGCAGGTGCTGAATGTCAAAGGTTTATTCCTTGTATTTTGCTACATATGTTTATTGTTTTCCCTCCATATCTGCAGCTTGTGGTTGTACGTGCGGACTTGAATGGCCACTTGAAAGCCCTTAAAGATTACTTTCTATTGGCCAAAGGTGATTTCTTCCAGGTAAATGATCAACAGTCTAATTGTGTCTGTTATCATTTAGTCATCTGGAGTTATTATGCTATCGAGATCCCTTGTATGTCGTCATTTTATTGACCTTGCTAAGATGCATGACTATGCATTGTGCACACACTTGGGAACAAAAGAATTCTCTTTCCAGGTAATGTAAGGGGAAATGCCTGAGGACAGTTGTAAAAACATGTGTAGATACGTAAGGATTTGTAGTGATGGTTATCCACATCTATGCATCTCCATAGTACTGGAGTCTTTATGTTAACCCAAATTTGATCTGGAGACTTTTCTACAACATTTTTTTTTGCAATTGGTCTCCGCTTGAAGAATCTGATTTCTTCACATAGTTCTTCCATATCATAGCAATGTGTTTAATATCATCTTAAAGATAGGATAAGCTCGTACTTTACACTAATAGCCAAATTTACATGAGCAAAAAACCAATTTCCCGTAAGTTTTACCAAATCCTATTGTAGCGTAGGGTTAAGGATACCTTGATAGAAATTTCTCTTGTTTTATTTGCCCCTATTCTTGGATTTAACACGTGCGAATTTGACTATCAAATACTTTAATAAATCATAAATTAAGTAATTAACAGACCCACCAATTCAGTAATCTGGTTATCCTAGATCGATCTTGAGCAAGAAAAGAAAATTTTAATTCATTGGATCTTTCCATGCACTGCATTCCAAGTCTCTATGATTGATCTGAGCATATTATGATGATGATTTTGCTTCTTATATCTGACTCAATCTTGCAATGAAGTAGGGAAGAATTCCGCCTGATTTGACATATTGTCAATAAATCCTGCACAATTAGATTTTTGTTACATGTTGAGCATGTCCTTGACAAGACCCTCTCTCTGTGATAGAGTTTTCTTGAAGAAAGTCGCCAGTTGATGCGTCTACCACCTCGCCAGTCAACTGCCGGAGCAGATCTCATGGTCCCATTTCAGCTGGTATGATTACGTATCCAATCCAGTTGTATTCACATTGAATGTATAGTGTAATGTTTCTGTGCTTTCTTCTCTAAGTTGCATAATTTTGTATGCGAACGGTTTTGGATGGACTTGCTTCTGGGATTTGATGCTCATATAGCTTGGTCACTTGTATTGAGCATGTGACAGGATTAAAATTCTTGCCAAATAGGACTTGTTTATCTCGTCTTATCTCTACAGAGTTTCCCCTTAGTCGTAAATATTTGAGACAGTATCCTCTCAAAAAAGGATATTTATATATGCCAACAATGTAACTGTGTCAATCCTAAGTTCCCTCATCAAACTTACATGACAACTCAGACTCTGGCTAGTCTGCACAAGTAATATGATTTTGTTAACAAGCTTGAGGCAGCAGCATTTAATGTGAACTTTATATTGTCACATTTTTTTCTTTATCGTTCACCTAATCCCTAATGTGGTTCATGGTTTTCAGAGGTTCTAGCAGTATGGAAATAAATTCATTTGCATAATTGGTATGCAGGCTGCAATAAAGACCATAAGTGATGAAGACACATATTTTTCTAGGGTGTCCTTGCGGTAACAGATGGTCACTCTTAATATCTATTGAAGATGGAGTTTCACGTTTACTTTTGTTCCTGTTAGTGTAATTTGTTGTTTTGTGAAGAACTTATGCTTACTTGTCTTTCCATAAATACTAGAATGCCTTCCTTTGGGATTTCGGTTAAGTCCTCCCAAGTGGATTTGCCAAAGGCAAAAGCTTACAGCGAGGGAGACTCTAGCATGCTATCAGATGCTTCAGTGATGTCACTTGATGGCTGGGGTGGTATCGCTCTTGAGTATTCTATCGATTGGCCCCTACAGTTGTTCTTTACACAAGATGTGCTCTCGAAGTAGGTACCTTAGTGCCTTCAGTTTGTAACGTTGCTATGTTTTTGAGGAAGTTGGAGGCATTATGATTGTCACTGTACTAGCCTTAGTTGTCAATGTTATTCAACCTTGGGGAATGCTCTAGGTATCGACGGATCTTCCAATATTTGCTCCGGCTTAAGCGAACACAAATGGAATTAGAGAAATCATGGGCTTCTGTGATGCATCAAGCTCACACAGATTTTTCCCAACACCGCAACGACTGTGTAAACTACTGCATATCTCACCAGCGACGGCAGCGCTTTAGACCAATGTGGCGGGTTAGGGAGCATATGGCTTTCTTGATTAGAAATCTGCAATTTTATATCCAGGTAACTGATACAAAGGACATCCGACTTCATATCATGTTTTAGCTATCGAAAAGGTGCACCCTTATGTATGCATACTGCATGAGTACATAAAGCATCTTAGAGCTGTAAATTTATCTATGTTTTATGGAAAACAACAGCATGATGTAAATAAAATATAAATTAAAAAAATCCCCATTGAGCTTCCAAAGTCCTGAGTTTATTTTTTCATCGAAGAGGTTCCTGCAGACCATTCCTTTCTCTATTTCCCTTGTCAGTGGGGTGGACAAGAGAGGTCTTTGGTGGAACTTCTGTGCAGAAGCGAACATGTGATTCCAGTCAACTTCATGTCTACTTTGCAATGGTTATCTTTTTTCTTTTCATTCTGAAAGTTCTTCAGCTCATTCACGCCAACTGTTTCTCCCCAGGTGGACGTTATAGAATCTCAATGGAATGTATTGCAAGCTCATGTTCGAGATTCTCATGATTTCACAGAATTGGTGGCCTTCCATCAAGAGTAAGAAAATAAAAGGTTTTTGGCTGTGTTTTACATGTCATCTGATGTGATTATTGTAGATGGAACATAATAATCACCCGAACTTTGACATTCAATAGGATCAGATGCTTCATATTAACTTGGTAACAATTACATCAGAATATCAACTCAAACTACTATATCTCCTTTTGAATAGCAAACAAAAGCATGGTGTCTTTAATTATGCGTTCTCTTCTCAACGTTAATTTTGTATGCCGGAGAGAAGGTATAATCCTTGTTGCCTATACATCGCAATTTTACGCCATGTGCGTATTTTTGGCATTATGTTCATGCCACAAATAAAGCTTCCTCAGCACTTTGACATATTGTTGAAATGCAATTTTGCGTACTCTATACAGCTTGTTATTCATGGTAAAACATGGTCTACTCTGACATGTCTATTATATTCAGCGCTTCCATCATTTTGTGTTGCGAATTGTTTAGGGATGTGCCGTGTTTCCATTTAACTGTTTTTGTCTTCGACTTTGTGCTTCCATTACTTGTCTTTGTCGTCAACTGTCTCTATTGTTTCCGGGGATATTTAAAGTATGCCACACAGGTTTTAGCCAAGGAGTTTTGTGTAATTTCATGTTGTAGTTAGCCGAATATAGCAGGCCGGATGGGCCGTTGGAAAGCACATGTTTGGGCCGACAGGATGGTCGGCGACGGTGGATCATGATGGGTCCTATGGTCTAGTCTGGACCGTGCACGAAAGGACCCGACATCAATGAGCAAATTTGATGATCAGTCGCCATGTCATCCAAAGTACATTAGGGTACGGCAGGGTCATTGTCAAAACGTATGGATACTGAAGAACCGTGGTTGCAGAGCAACACTTCAGTTTTGATCCTCTCCGGGCCGTTGGTACTTCGGTCATGGGCTGACAGTCGGACATGTCGGCAGCTGCCGGAGATGGACGTTGGATCAGTGCATAACAACATTCATGATGAAAGTGTGAGCCAACGTGGAGACCTAGGTCATACAACGTGATCTATGCATGTTCTTTCATGATGACGGGTGACGTTACCTCTAGGCAGCCGAAGCGCGTGGGGTTGGCGCACAAGTCAAAAAGTCTATATAAAGGATGCAATGGCTTAGGGAAAATGTACATTCCCACTTTCACTTCTAAGCCTATGTTCTGTTCATTTGATGTCTCAGAAATCCTATCTGACTTAGGCATTGGAGTGCCCACCGGCAGCGACAACCAGTAGCACTAACGAGTGCTCTGTTTTGCAGACTTAGGCGGAAGTTCTATAGCCCATTTCCACCAGAAATTCAGGCTGTGAGAGGGGGCGATTGGCGTCACCCACACACATGCCATAAAACTTTCATTTGAAACCCCACGCAAAAATCCCCTCGACGTCATCCAGCCCCTTGTTCTTTGAAGTGTTCCTGTAATTTGGTGGGACTGCTCAAGGGCATGGAATTAGTCCAACCCGAAGGTTGGGGATACACACGCTAAGCGGAAAAAACTGATCATATGCTAAAATTTATAAGGTCCAAATGAAATTGACAGGACATATTTTTAGTTTACTTTTTTGGTTTCTTGTGTGAACTTTAGATTTGATCAGCTTAAAATCATCTAGAGACTTGCTTAGAGCATGTACATTAAGACAGATGCAATTGGTTCTCTCAAAAAGTTCCTGGAATCTTTTCAATAATTGCCTATTAATGGTACACTGCTTTGGCTTAACTGATAAAGCGAATCTCTCAGTTTAACATTGTTGCGAGTTCTGTTTTGGTTCTGTCATATTGGAAGTTGATTATATTTGGAAAGTAACTTGCAGGTACTTGTCAGCTTTAATATCACAATCTTTTTTGGACATTGGATCAGTCTCAAGGATACTGGATGGCATTATGAAACTTTGCCTGCAGTTCTGCTGGAACATTGACAACCAAGAAAGCAGTGCAAATACTGTTGAATTGGAGCATATCACTGAGGTGATGTTATCCCTACAATATTGTCAATGCATGTGTCTTAACTTTTAATTGTATGTACCTGTTTATGGGTCCATGGGGTAGTGTTTTTTAGCATATAGGTCAGCGGGAACTGTGATGAGTTGTAATCACCCATCTTTTTCAGATGAAGTCACCTAAAAATTCATATTGATTTTGCATGAATCGTGAGCTGAATTATGAATCTTATGATTTTTTGCTGCTATGCCCACTCTCTGTCACCCAAACACTCAGATCTTGCATTTCAAATGCCATGTCATTTTACAACATCAGGCATCACATCTGTGTTTATTGTGTTCCTAGATTGTGCTGTCACTAGGATTGCCAAACTGGATTTTAGCGCAGTATCATAAGGATGAGTGAGAAGCGGATTTGGTAAAATTGCATTATCCGGGGAATGAGAAGTGAGCACAGCCATGAGAGTTAATGTGTCAGGTGTATTACAACAAATGAGGGAAAGCTAGCGAAACATTTATAGATGTAACGGTTTAGGAGGATCGATGACAGACAGAATTAGGGATTATTTCAGTAAGCAAAAGCCTTGGGGTAGTTATTATAGTTGTATCTTTCATCTATCCCAGAGGGGAAGACATGAATTGAACCCTGCTGGGTGCTTTTCGAAAATTTACCCCAGAAACTGAGAAGAACAAGAAACTGGGTGGTACTTTATTTACCTTTACATTTAATTTCGGAACATCATTTTTTTGGGGAAGGGCGAACTTGGTGTAGCGGTAAAGCTACACCCATTATGGCCTGTAGGTCACAGGTTCGATAAACAAAAACAATCTCTCTGTTTTTAGGGGTAAGACTATGTACATCAACTCTTCCCCAGACTCTGCATATGCGGAAGCTTCGTGCATTGGGTGTTTTTTTCTGTTTGCATCATGCAGATGCAAGTGTTATTTATAGCATTGAATTTTACCATGAAATTTTATTTGGTGGTACTTCCACTTTCTTATTCAGGAGTTTAACAAGAAATCAAACTCTTTATACACCATACTGCGTAGCAGCAGGCTTGCTGGGAGTCAGAGATCTCCATTTCTCAGGCGTTTTCTTTTACGTCTAAACTTCAATTCCTTCTTTGAGGTAACTCCACACTGCAGTCTCTTCTTAAGATTTCACTTTTAGCTTTGATCCACAACATTCAAGATTCCTCTTTTTTAGATTAGGCACACCATTCAACATTCTGATTGTTCTTATATTTATGTCAACAGGCAACTGCTAGAGGCGTCTTAAATGTTGTCAGACCACGCCCAACACTGCCAGTTTTGAATTGATAACATAAATTAACCTTCAGGAATCCCTGCGTCACAAGAAGTTTTGTTATTTGACCGTGAGGTACTCCTATGTCTTCCCCCGGATAGTCTCTCTTACATATCATTCGGAGAATGTATAAGGCCGTGTTCGATCATGAATTTGTGGGGGAATCTTCTGCATTTTCCTTTCATCCCATGAAGTCCTCCTCAGATCTACGATTTGAACACAGCCAAAGGTAGCTTGAGTGTTGTAGCCAATTCCCAGCTTGCTGTCAATCCTTTTGCAATTAGATATTAGTTTGGGTCACTCCAGCTGAAAGAGAGTCTGCAGACAACTTTATTATCAGTTCAATGATTTGCTGTTGAAAGTCTGGTAGTGTTCTTGGTGGCTTGGTTTCGGCTTGTGGCCGCGGATTCCACCCTTACTGTTGACTGTCCTGTGTTGCTTGTTGACTATCCCTTTGTGGTTACGCGGTGCTTCTCATTTCAGAACGTTGTTTCAGGGAAAATGTATGGCAGTAAAATTTAGGGGTTCTTTTGGGCCGGTCCTATTCAAAAGAGTTTTGCCCGTTTAGGTCCACGCGTGGTGCAATTGACATTTATACCCTCATAAGATTTTAATCGATTAGGTCCATTCTGCCGAAACCCTACATTTCTTTTACGTTTCTTTCCCAGTCAACAACGACGACGAAATCGTTTCCATGAACAAACAACCTCAGGTCA
>NMUG010008492.1:0-11621 GCA_002855965.1 Monotropa hypopitys | reverse complement strand
CCCAAGTCGCGCGGGGGTTCTGTCCCTTTTCTTACTTTCGCTCACAGAACTTACGGGAGGAAGCTTTTTGCTTCTGTTGAATTTTGTTTTGACCAAGCAGCCCCTTCTGCTGCTACACGAATCAGGGAGAAGAGGTATTCTCCTCTTCTTTTTCTTTGTTTTGCCGAGCCTCTATCAGTCTCTGTCAAAAACAAATGGCTGCAGAAAAGAGCTCCCTCAACCTCTCCCTCAGGTGTATATTTCTCCCTCAAGCTTTCGATCTCCCTTAGTCTCTTCCTCTCAAAAAATTTGCTGCCCAAAAACACCTATTCACGGCTGACTGTATATGCTTTTGCTGTGTAGTTTTTTCTATCAAAAAAATTGGGAGAGAGCTCACCTCACAGAACCCTCTTGCCCATTATTGTTCTCAGATCCCTTATCGTCCCCCTCGATTACCTTTTTGATTTTTTAGCCCAACCACCCCTGTTATTTCCTTTTTGATTTTAAAATCCAAAATCGATTTGGAACAAAAAAAGGATCAATTTTTGGAATCAAATATTTAATCCTAGGGAAGAAAATCGATTTTCGTTTTTGGAAAGCAAACAAAACATTTTTTGGAACACAAACAGAGTTATGATTTTAAAAATAACTAATTTAGAAAATCATTTTAAAATTAGATTTTAATTAAAAAATCATTGAATTTAAAATCAATTTTAAAAACAAAAATCTTTATAAAATATTCTAACAATAATATGGTCAATGTTTTCACGATATAGGGCCGGCTAAAAATAAAACCGCACGGGACGCGCAACCGAAACTCAGAAACTGAGTGGAGAAAAATTACAAGAGACGAATCAAGAACGAACACGACTCGGGAAGACTAAATCGAGCCTAGACTGATCACAAAGGCATGAATATCAAAGAACAAGGACTAAGAAAAATATCTATGAAAGAATGAACCTTGAACAATCATTTGCACGCCAAGAAGTCTTCAATTTTGGTTGTCGAAAAGTCGCATCTTGATCTTCAACAAATCTTCAAAGCCCGGGAAAGGAGCATCCACCTATGCTACCCCAACCCACAAATAAAAGATCAAAATGCAACAATTAGTTTCCGGGAAATGCCAATCCGGAAAACGGTAACAAGTGAGAATTTTAGTTGGGAACCGACTTAAAATGACATTTTTGTAATTTTTAAAGTACCCTAGTATATAAGGAATCCTTGGCTTCCTCCTAAAGGATTCCCATTTTGTGCTATTCTTGTAATCAGGTTTTAGAGAGCATTTAGAGTGAGAAAGAGGGATTGTAGATCAAGACTCAAGATTGAAGATTGGATTTGCTAGTTGATTTAGAAGATTACTTCAGATTTCTTTCATGTTCTTATGTTCATTGTTCTTCATTAGGTAAGTTCTCACATGTTCGATTTACTTGTTGTTCTAGATCTATTCATAGTTATGTTTAGCTAAATTCCTAGGGTTGGATTTGAGGGTTCTAAACCCTAATCTAACTATAGATACACATTTCTCCATGTATGCATGTTGTTCTTGCTTGATCAAGAAATTAGGGTTTTGTGACTCTCCAATATTCAAGATTGGATGGATATATTCATTGTTTTGATTAGATGTAGACAAGTTACACTTGACACATCTAATGCTTAGGAATGATATACTCATTGCACTATTGGAATTACTTGGAGATCCAAACCCTAACTCTTGGATTAAGTTGAGAAATCTAAGGAGAAGAAGAATTTGTATCTATGGAAGGATTAGGGTTGAAGCCTAAGAATCCAACCATCTACATACATTGTTCACAACCCAAGTCTTAGGTTAGATCCAAATCACATCACAAAGATTACTTGTTTCCTTCCTTTTTTCTTTACTTTTACACAAGAAGACTCATAAATATTGCACTAACCCATTCCCTGTGGATTCGACTTGGTATTTACTGATATCTTGCTACACGCGACACTTGTATTTCCTACGCTTGGGAAAGATCAATTGTTACGGACAAGCATTTTTGGCGCTATTGTCGGGGATTGGCGCTTAGTACGATTTTATTAGTTCTCTTGTGCTAGACATTGTTCGTTCTTGTTTATGTGGGCATGGAATTCTGAAAATAGATTGGTGAGAGTGAACAATACACTTGACACACATTTGGAATCTCTCCCTCAAAATCAAATGGACGTCCTATAAGACGGAATGAACCATGCCCTCACACCTACCAATCATACCACTCACACTAATCATACCACTCCACATAATCAACCAAACTTCACAAACACTCAAAATCCCATGAATCCATTGAATACCAACAATAACAACTTCAACCCCATGAATGCTCAAAATCCGATGCAATTCAATCAATACGGGCATCATGGGTATGAAGGAGTTCATGAGGACTTAGAGCCTCAAGTGATGACGTTGAAGGAGAGGTTGAATCCTCCAAGAGTTAGTGCACCTTCATGTCTTGTCTTGCCCGTGCAAGCACGAGATTTTGTTGTGAGACTCGCCATGCTCCCTTGTCTTCCTCACTTTCACGGACTTGATCATGAAAGCCCTTATCTTCACATAAAGGAATTCGAGGAGATAGTGCGCACTATGCTTGAGAGGAACCAACGGGAGGATTTCGCATTCATGAAGCTCTTTTCATTTACATTGAAAGACCGGGCAACAACTTGGTATAACAGGTTGCGGTCTAGGTCTATTAACTCTTGGGATGAGCTCACTAAGGCATTTTTCACGAAATTCTTCCCGATGTACAAAACCATCTCATTAAAGAAGCAAATCCAAATTTTTTTCGAAAAACCACATGAACCATTCTACCAAAGTTGGGAACGATTCAAGGACCTCTTGAACTCGGTCCCACATCATGATTTCTCGGATTGGCAATTAGTGAGCTTCTTTCATAAGAGTAGTTCTCCAAAGACACGTCAATTCATTGAAATGATGTGTCAAGGAGACTTTTTGGATAAAAATCCCGATGATGCTATGGATTATTTCGACCACTTGGCCGAAACATCACAAACTTGGGATAACACGGATCCTAACGATAGGACAAAGGGAGCAACCAATTCAGCCCCATCTTCCAGGGGAAAATACACTTTACAAGCTCCCGATGACCTACAAGCTAGGCTTACTCACCTCACATGGAAGGTGGAAGGCCTAGAGCTCAAGAAAGTGAATGAGATTTCAATGGCTCAACCCAATGGGGAGCCATGTGCCATTTGTGACAATGAGGATCACATTACTCATCAATGTCCATCCATCCCTACTCTCAAGGGGATGTTGAATGATCAATCCGGGGTTAACTATGTTAACCAACAACAATCTCAAAATCAACCCCGACAATCATTCAACAACATCAACAACAAATGTTACAATCCGAATTGGAGAAATCATCCTAACCTTCGTTGGAGAAATGATAACAATGGACCAACTCATCCACCAAACCAATTCCATCAACAAGGGTCGCAAAATCAAAATTTCAATCAAAATCAACATCAAGCGCCCTTGTACCAACCACCAAACAAAAGGAACTTTGAGGAGACTATGATGCAATTCATGCAAACCACTCAACAACAACAACATGCAACAAATCAAATGATCATTGACTTGCAACAACAAATGACAAAAATGAGTGCAACCATTGGTCTCCTCCAACAAGAAAAAGGGAAATTTCCTGCTCAACCCCTAGCAAATCCCAAGGGGCAACACTCCATTGGAAGTACATCTGGGGAAGAATCGAATCAAGAGCAAATCAAAGCAATCACTACTTTGCGAAATGGAAAAATCATTGACAAAACAATTCCTCTCCGAATGTCAACTCAAGACTTGAATGAAGAAAAAGAAAAAGAAGAGAAAAATTGAACAAGGAAGCCTTGAATCTGAAAAAAGAGGGAAAGCCCACTCCGTCTCCTTTCCCTCAACGGTTGAAAGGGTTGGCAAAGATGAATGACCAAACTGAAATCTATGAGCTTTTTAAACATGTTAAGGTCAACATTCCTTTGCTTGACGCCATCCGTCAAGTACCATCTGATGCCAAGTTCCTCAAAGACCTTTGTTCCGTCAAAAGGAAATTGAATGTACAAAAAAGGCATTCCTAGCTGAAAATATGAGCTCTCTTCTTAAAGCGGAAACACCTCCGAAGTTCAAAGACCCGGGGTGCCCCACCATTGCTATCACCATTGGGGCAAATAAAATCGAAAGGGCCTTGCTCGATCTTGGAGCAAGTGTCAATCTTTTGCCCTATTCGGTCTACGAACAACTTGGCCTTGGAGAGTTGCAACCTACAAGCATAACTCTCCAACTAGCGGATCGGAGTGTGAAAGTGCCACGGGGGATGGTCATGGATGTCATTGTCCAAATTGAAAAATTTTACTTCCCCGTGGACTTTGTTGTCTTGGACACGCAACCCGTTGCTAACATTGCCGTCCAAATCCCCGTCATCCTAGGACGTCCCTTCCTTGCAACCGCAAATGCGCAAATTAATTGTAGGAATGAGATCATGCACCTTACCTTTGGAAATATGACGGTGGAATTGAACGTGTTCAATGTGTGTAGGTAACCGGGTGACGATGAGGAGGTACATGAGGTGAATTTCATTGAGACAATGGGCTATTGTGAAAGCAATTTCACAAAAGACCCATTGGAATCTTTGTTGTTGAATGCGGGAGTAGAGGAACATGTTTCTACTCCCGAAGAGTTGGAGATTTCTGAATTCTTTGAAAAAATGGAGGTTGTAGGTGAAGTTGAGAGAAATTTTTTTTGAGGACTTAGGAAGAGAAGGGGAAACTAGTGAACCATCTTCAAGAGGGGCATCAAAAATTGAACTTAAACCATTGCCCCCTACTTTGAAGTATGTGTTCCTAGGAGAAGATGAGACTTTCCCCGTTGTGATTTCCTCAACACTTGAGCTTGCTCAAGAGAAAAAATTAATTGAAGTCTTGAGGAATCACAAGAATGCATTGGGTTGGACTATTGCGGATATTCATGGAATCAACCCAACATTCTACACCCATAGTATCTATCCTGAAGATGGTGCCAAACCCTCACGACAACCACAAAGAAGGTTGAATCCAATCATGAAAGATGTCGTGAGGAAGGAAGTGCTGAAATTACTTGATGTTGGCATCATCTGCCCAATTGCGGATAGTAAGTGGGTGAGCCCCGTACAAGTGGTACCAAAAAAATCTGGCCTTACGGTAGTAAAAAATGAAAAAAAGCGAACTCATTCCTACCCGTGTAGTCACCGGGTGGAGAGTATGCATAGACTACCGTAAGCTCAATACTTGCACAAGAAAAGACCACTTTCCCCTACCTTTCATTGATCAAATACTTGAGAGGGTAGCGGGACACGCCTACTATTGTTTTCTTGATGGGTATTCAAGATATAACCAAATTGAAATTGCCCCCGAAGACCAAGAAAAAATGACATTCACATGTCATTTTGGCACATACACCTACCGGCGGATGCCATTTGGACTTTGTAATGCACCGGGGACATTTCAAAGGTGTATGTTGGGGATTTTCAGCGACATGATTGAAAAAATCATAGAAGTGTTCATGAATGACTTTTCTCTCTTTGGAAATACTTTTGATGATTGTCTAAGTCACCTTGAACAAGTCTTTATTCGTTGTGAAGAGAAAAATCTGGTTTTAAATTGGGAGAAGTGCCACTTTATGGTCACTTCGGGGATTGTCTTGGGCCACATTGTGTCGGCCAAGGGTATTGAAGTGGACCAAGCCAAAATCGGGCTTATTTCAAATCTCCCAACCCCTACATGCGTTAAAGACATAAGATCATTTTTGGGTCACACGAGCTTTTATAGGAGGTTCATTAAGGGCTTTAGTGCAATCTCTCGCCCTTTGTGCAATCTCCTACAAAAAGATGTTTCTTTCGAGTGGACTCCTTCATGTGAATAAGCATTCTCTACTTTGAAAGAGATGCTAACAACTCCTCCAATAATGAAGTCTCCCGATTGGAAACTTCCTTTTGAATTAATGTGTGACGCTAGTGATTTTGCCATTGGGGCGGTTCTAGGGCAAAGGATTGATAAGAATCCAAGTGTCATTTACTATGCTAGCAAGACTCTAAACGATGCTCAAATGAATTACACCACTACCGAGAAAGAGTTGCTAGTGGTAGTTTTTGCCTTAGACAAATTTAGGTCATATCTCATTGGGTCACCTATTGTGATTTACACCGATCATGTGGCATTAAAATATATTCTCACAAAACAAGATGCCAACCCAAGACTCATTAGGTGGATTCTCTTGCTCCAAAAATTTGACATAACGATTAAAGACAAGAAGGGAGTAGAGAATGTGGTTGCTGACCATCTTTCTAGGTTGACATTTCATGATTCATTGGACACCACACCCATTGGAGATACTTTTCCGGACAAACACTTGTATGGCTTAGGTACTTGTCCGTGGTACGCGGACATTGTTAATTATTTGGTTACCGGACAAATACCTAGCCATTGGACCACTCATGACAAACAAAGATTTTTGAGTGAGGTGAGACATTTTTTGTATGACGATCCTTATTTGTTCAAATATTGTCCAGACCAAATCATGAGGCAATGTGTGCCAAACGAAGAAATGTCGGGCATTATTTCATTTTGTCATGAGGGGGCTTGTGGAGGCCACTTTTCTTCTAAAAAGACGGCTGCGAAAATTCTACAAAGTGGTTTCTATTGGCACTCGGTATTTAAGGACTATTTTGAGTATTGCAAAAGATGCGAAAGGTGCCAAAAGTTGGGAGGTATAACCCGCCGAAACATGATGCTCTTGAATTCCATTCTTGTCATAGAGATATTTGATTGTTGGGGCATCAATTTTATGGACCCTTTCCCATCTTCATGTGGTTATTTATACATTTTGCTTGCGGTTGACTATGTATCCAAATGGGTTGAGGCCATCCCAACTAGAATCAATGATCTCAAAGTTGTGCTCAAATTCATGAGAGAGCACATTCTTTCTAGGTTTGGGATGCCTCGAGCCATAATAAGTGACCAAGGCACTCATTTTTGCAATCGACCATTTGGCGTCCTCATGGCCAAGTATGGTATAACTCACAAAGTGTCTACCGGATACCATCCGCAAACAAATGGCCAAGCCGAATTGGCCAATAGGGAGGTTAAGCATATACTTGAGAAGACGGTGAATCCCAACCGAAAGGATTGGTCGAATCATCTTACGGATGCTCTTTGGGCCTATCGAACGGCTACAAGACCATCTTAGGAATGTCTCCCTATAGGCTAGTTTATGGCAAGGCATGCCATCTTCCGGTTGAAATGGAACACCGGGCATATTGGGCTTTGAAAAATCTAAACTTTAATTTGCCTGCCGCGAGTTCTAGCCGGAAGCTTGATTTGAATGAGTTGGAGGAAATGAGGCATGATGCCTATGAAAACTCCAGAATTTATAAGGAAAAAGTGAATTTTTTATGACCGGAACATTTTAAGGAAAAAGTTTGAACCGGGCCAACAAGTCCTACTTTACAATTCTAGGCTTCACGTATTTCCGGATAAGCTTAGAACAAGATGGTCCGGTCCCTATACGGTCAAAAAGGTTTTTAATCATGGAGCCGTTGAGATTGAGGACCAATCATCGGGATACCTCAATAAGGTAAATGGTCAACGCTTAAAGCATTTTCTTGAACCATTCTCAACGGAAGAAGTTTTCGAAGAGCTTCATGATCCGGTTTATGTTGAACCGGATTCTTAGTTGCAAACCATTCACATGAAGCCTATTCTTGTTCTTACACTTGTTTTCATTCCTTTTGCATTTTCTTTTTACCTTTCATTTTCTTATCTCTCATTTTGTTCTAATTAGTTTTTGGAGTTTTGTTTTGAAAAAGTTGCAGGAAATGTTGAAGCTACCCAAGGTATGATTGTCATTGTAATGATATTGTGCCAAAAGTTCTTAATCTTTCATTTGTTCTTTTTGCTTATGCATTAGGGACAATGCATCATTCAAGTTGGGGGGTATGTGCAATGTTTCTTTGCACTTTTCTTGCATCTCTTTAGTTTAGGTTGCATAATGCATGTCCATATTCATTTTTGCATTACATTTGCATAGTAGTTTTTGTACAAATTTTTCAAATTTTCATTCTTCTTTTTGTGCATTCATTATGTTCCATGCATAGTAGTTTAGGAGCATAATGGTCTAGTATAGCCACCCAATTTGCTACTATTAGTATATTGGGGAGAAAAGTATGACTCGTCTTGTCCGCGTGATGGACCAGTGGTAGTTTAGGCCGTTCTCTTTATTAATCATGTAGATAAGTTAGGTATTTTGATTGAATTGTGTTGAAGTAAAAATTCAGGAAATTTTGGATCTCAAGGCATGAGGTGCAAAGCCAAATCTACCGGAGTGGAGATTCAAAAGCCCAAGTCAAATTCCATTGAGCTTATCTTTCAGTTGTGGGGTAAAACTTAACTTTTTATGCTTTTCATTTGTTTTTAGTAGTTCCTATTGATTGCATGATTTTATAGGAATTCTAGAAAATGATAAGAGGCATTCTTTGAATAATTAAACCCAGAAAATTTTGTTTAAACAACCCTTGACCTAACTTGAACCGTGTCAAATCATTTGATTTTAGTCTTTGGGTCACCCATTTCTTGAATAAACACTTAAGAGAACCAAAACAATGGGTGGGTTGTCATTCCCATGGTCAAGGGACATTAAGGAGTCACTCCTCGGAAGGTTGGACTTAGATGGAGTTGTGGAGAATGTTTGAAGGAGTTTTGGAGTTGAAGGTTGGAAGTTAAAAAAAGTTCAAATCTAAGCAGAAGCCTTCCCAACCGGTCGCCATGTCATTCCCAACCGGTTGGGATAACCACCAGAATGTTTCAAACCGAACCTACCAACCGGTTGGTATACACCTCAACCGGTTCAGAATTTCCACGATTTTGCCGAAACCAGCAGAACTTGTCCCAACCGGTTACTACTTGTACTTCAACCGGTTTGAACCTCGCAACCGGTTGGAAGAATTTGACCAACCGGTCGCGACCTCTCCAAAGTAAAAAAGGGGTTATAAATACAGTCGGGAAACAGAAAACTTACACAGTGTTTTCACCCGACCGATTGAGAAACAAGGGGATTCTGGGCGATTTCTTGAAGAGTTCTTCCAGCGATCACAAAATCTCTCTCTTCCTATTAATTCTTTCCTATCCAATGCCAAATCCTCCTCATTGTTGAAGAACACCCCTTGTTCCAGGTAATTTCGGGATCAAATTACAGAAGTTTAGGGTTTTGGTTTTCGGGAGTATAAGGAGAAGTTGAAGGGAATTGTTTGGGAGAATTTTTGGAGGATATTTGTTCGGTTTTGATGTTCTGAAGTTGTGAAGAAGTAAACGAGTGAAGTTGTGAATTATTTCGACCAAAACCAAACTTCTCCCGTACCCTGTCACTGTCACCCTCGCGAGCCTGCAATCGCGACCGGTTGGACATCAATCCCAACCGGTTGGAGTGTGATCTGCTGCGAACCCAGAGTTAGAAAAATTTTTAGAATTTTTTTGGAGGAAGACATGGAACGAGTAAAGCTTGTCATTCGTCGAGGGTATGATAGGCAAAAGGCTATCTATCCTTTCAACCCTAACCTTGTCTTGACCGAAGGGCACATCCAAAGATCAAATGCTTCCGAAATTCCACCAATACCTTGGGCAGACCACATTTTTCCAAGGGAAGAACTTGTACCACCACCCGAGGAACCGATACTTGAACCTCCACCACCTCCACCTTAACCAAGTGAGGCATCTACATCTAAAAAGAAAAGGAGAGCAAGTAAAAAAGCTTGGAATGAGATCGTAGTAGCGAAAAGTATCCTCTGTGAAAGACAAATCATCAAACTACCTCAACCTATTCCAGCACATTACTTTAGTATGAGGTACGGTCTGAATAAGGTTTATGGGAGTCTCTATGATATGGGTTTGGTGATTTGGTTTGAAGAAGTTCGTGGCTATATTCCTTCTTTTGTTAGAGAGTTCTATGTTACAACGGAAAAGGAAGAGAATGAGGAGAAGATTAAAGCCAAAGTGAAGAACAAGGTAGTATTTGTGACTCCTGACTCGATTGCAGAATATTTGGGATGTGTCCGACCAACCCCCGATCGTATTACTTACCCTGGAGAGGGATATATTTCACCGACGGGCGTTGATTTGGCAAGACTAGTTTGTAAGGATGTGGAGGAATATCAGAGGAAGGGGTTTTTCACCCAAGGTATGCTACAAGGTTGTTATGCATTATTGAATAAAATTATACATTACAACCTATTTCCAAAAAGTGCTCAGAAAACTCCTAGAGAGGATGTCGTACAACTTGCCTACGAATTGGGGAGAAGAGTGGTTATTGATGTTGCCTTACTGATTTGGCGGTGTATTGTGGACTTTCCAAATATTAGTGGTAGTACTGCCAGCTTGCCATATGCCTGTATGATTACCACCTTTTGCATTGATGCTGGGGTAAGGCCAGCTCAGAAAGAAGTTATTTTGCCACCTCCACTCGGTCCCACAAACTATGTTACGCTAAAAAGGAGTGAGGGGCAACATGTTTCTAGAGCTAGACACATTCCTCCACATGTTTCTCCACCAGCTTCACCACCTGTACCACCTCCTGCACCTACTGATATACCTACAACTGACATCCCTTCTGCTTCTACCATACCTACTACTGGGCCTTCTTATGCTTCATCAGACCAGATCCTAGAGACATTATCGAGGATTGAGAGAGGAATGGTAGAGGACAGATCTTACTTTGATGCTGAGATATCGAGGAGAGCAGTTTGGGAGGCAGATTGGAGTACCAGATTTGATGCAGAGGTATTGAGGAGAGAGACATGGGAGAGTCACATGGAGGAGACCTTGCTAGCGATGAGGAGGAGTGGCAGAGACGAGCAGGACCATGGGGATGCTTGAGAGACTTTATTTTGGATTTTTCAGTTTTTTTGTTTTGAGTTGTCTTTGAGAGTAGAATGGATGGTGGCTTGGGTAGAGACCTAGCTATATTGACTCCACTATTCATTCTATCACGCACGTCTTCACCATATCATGTTATAAGCCTAAAAGACCTCTTTGATTTTGGAATTTCTGTTTTAGCATGTTGTTTATGGGTATTACTATGAATGATGAAAGCATGATATTTTCTGGTTGATTAAAGTGATGTGTATAGAAATTCCTTCATTAGAAAATCATCATTTTATCTATTTTTCTTGGCATTCCGAGGATGGTTCCCAACCCTCCACCGTAGAGTCATTCGAGCGACTATTCTTGAGAGAGACCAACGGAGAGGTTTGGAATCAAAGCTCAATTTGAAATGGTTAAGCACCAATTGCTAAGAGAGAGAGATTATTTGGGATGACACTTCAAAACAAATTCATTCAAAGTACTTATCATTTTTACATGTTGATAATTAGAACAAATTTTATTTTCTTGTCAAAAATAAAGTGTTTTGTGGGTTAGCACCGCTAAAAACCCTCACGAGATCACAACTCATCCTACCAGGGCTGTCTGGGGGTTTAAAGGAACTATCCGTAGTTAATTTTATTTCTTGTTTTTGTTTTAAATAAAGATTTGCTAGGGACTAGCAAAGTCCAAGTTGGGGGGTGTGATTGGTACTTAAATGTACCAATTGTAGTCCC
>NMUG010008491.1:0-11621 GCA_002855965.1 Monotropa hypopitys | reverse complement strand
CACGGTTATTGTTGGACTTGGGAGAGGATTTTAGGCAACTCTTTTGACATTTTGGGCCGGATCGTTCCTTGCTACATATTATCCCTTGCTTGCCCCTTTGAGCCATCATTCGAACCTATTTCTTGATTGAGCCTATATTTCCATATCTTATGCCTTGAGAATAGGTTGATTCATTGTATTGTATTTTGAGTTGTACGTGGAGAGATAAGGTGTTATATTTTTGTTTTGTATTCATTGTGTTGTACCTCTCCTTCCCTAGAAAAATCACATAAAAATTAAAAATATTGGGAACCAAATAAGTTGGGGGTCACCTATTCATTCTTTGTTGATGACATGTTGTTTCATATTTGTGGGATGTATCGATGGTTGAAAAAAGAAAAAAATGTTGATTTTGGCATAGTTGAAAAGAAAATATA
The DNA here is from genome assembly GCA_002855965.1 of Monotropa hypopitys. Taxonomy (NCBI): domain Eukaryota; kingdom Viridiplantae; phylum Streptophyta; class Magnoliopsida; order Ericales; family Ericaceae; genus Monotropa; species Monotropa hypopitys. The sequence continues at coordinate 11,205 of NMUG010008491.1, read as the reverse complement.
TTGAGGTGGATTTTAGTTGACGAGGACCGATTTGCCCTCTACATTTGTACTTCGTCTATTCTCATACATACATTGTTATACCCTTTGCCCGATACACTTCCCCTACCTAACGCTATCACCGATGAAAGTCCTATTTGATCCTTGGTTCAATAATTTCGTGTGCATATTGATTGCAGATATATTCCCTTTGCTTAGCATTTTCTTGTCATGAAATCATTTCCACCATATTGTCTTTCCTTTTCGTGTCAAATTGTGCGTAATGTTTTGGATTATTATGCATATCTTCCGCCCGCACATATGAGAGTTATTATATGCACTCATGTTTCGAGTTTTATTTTTAAGTGCATGACACGGTGAGTATTTGAAGTCAAAACATGGTCCGAATTGATTTTTGAGTTGTGTCTTACTTGCGACGAATAGTCTTGCCTACACACATGTTGGATTCTTGGGGTGCCATGACTTACTTTGTACTTGCTAGCATGTTAAACTTTGTTTGCCCACTTGTATTTTGAGGATCCACTTTCTTTCTTTTGTTTGGAGTTTAGCTTGCATATCTTTGATTCTATGTGATTGTGATACATTACGTTTTGTGGGTGATCGTTGCTGAAAACCCTCACGAGACCTTACTCGTCCTACCGGGGTCACCCGGGGGTTTAAAGGACATATCCTTTCATTTCCCGTAGTTGTTATTAGTTAGTCCTAGTCCTAGAGTTTAGTTTGCTCGGGACTAGCAAACAATAAGTTGGGGGGTGTGATCGGCACACAATATTGCTATTTTGGGTGCCTTTATACTTCCTACATATTGCTTTCTACTTATTAATTCACTTATTCTATGTGCATATTCATGTTAATCTTGTTTTCTAGTGGTTGTTCCATTTACAGGTCATGTTGCTACCCTTTGACGCATTTGGATGCCCTAGTGACTTCCGTGACTTGTGGATCATATTCCTACATTTTTGGACCTCATCTTGATGTCATGGAAGCTTAGTCTCAAGGCCAATGGTTCATACAATGAAGTACAATTGATGTTCTAGGAGGAAACGGCCATGAAATCAACTTCCGGGGCCATGCCGTGAAGAGAGGACGTTGGAAATCAACCCAAAGCATCCCCAATCGGTTCAAGACCTTCCCCAACCGGTTCACAACATCCCCAACCGGTTCCAATCATCCCCAACCAGTGCACAAGTCATCTAGTTATCAGAGCATCGTTGCACCGGTGCAAGACATTCCTCAACCGGTGCAAACTCATCCTGAGTGAATTTTAAGAGGGAAATTAAGAGTATTTGAGTCCTTTGACCTAGGGTACTATATATATATATGTGTTATGAGCGTATTGCACATCATTCTTATTATATTTTCAGTATCTTAGGGTTTGGGGAGGAGGGAGCCTCCCTTTCTACCTCCCTCCAACTTCTCTCTAAGAATTAGCCTTCTTCCAAGGCTCTATTGCACTTTTCTTCTTCTTCAATATTGTAAGTGATGTGTTTCTCTTCATATTTATGTACTTATTTCTATGATTTATGTTGAGGTTATTTTGCATTTCAGTTTTCATGTCTTGGTTTCCTTGTTTTCCTTTGAGTTCTATGGTTGTAAGTAGCATAATGGAGGGCTAGCCTCTTTGGTTTGGCCATGGAGTGGCTAGCACTCCATGACCTAGTTAGGGTTGATTTCACTACTTAGTGTACTTGCATGTGGTCGTTTAAGGTCTCTTATTGCCCCTAGATTAGGTCTTGGCTTGGTGTTGTTATCTCCTTGAATGTAAGTTGCCATTGTTGTGGCTCTTGCATTGCTTGGCGCTATGGCATGCCAAGTGCTCGATGAAATATGCATGTGGACTAAGTTCTCCTTAAACTACCCTACAATCGAATGTCGGTTGTCTTGAGGTCATTTAGGAGCTTAGAACATGTGGTTCATCCCTTAGGTCTAAATTGGGAGTTGTTATCTAATCGATAGAATGTCGTCAATCTCTTGGCACATTCTATGCCCTTAGTGATGTCACTCTCGATGTTAGATGCATTGTCTCATATGAACCGAATCCTTGCCTCCATTTAATCCGTGACTCCCACGAAGTCAATTCCTTCCTAGGTTAGATGTTAGTTCTCTCTATGGCCATTCCATTTAATTTATCTAGTTTTTATTAATTTACTTTAAATCTTAGTTCTTAATCCCTAAATCAAAATCAATCCAAGGGTAGCGTCCTTCTGCTAACACTTGCAAAACCAAACCTCCTTACCAAGCAAATCCCTTTAGACTCACTCAACTCTCTGTGGTTCGACCTCGAATTTGCCACTCTACTAGTTGGAGTAGTAGTTTCGTGTTTTATAAATTATCTTTTGCCTAGTTCACGGATTCTCGTCTACTAACGACGACGCGGGAATCACACTAGCAAAATCTCTGAGTATTTGGAAGGTGTGGCGGAGATCTTCCAAGTGGGAGTTCATCTCCTTGGATTTGACTACCGTGTCATCGATGTAAACCTCCATGCTCTTACCCAGCAGATCCTGGAACATGAGGGTTGCTAGCCTCTGGTATGTTGCTCCGGCATTGCGTAGTCCAAAGGGAATTACTTTGTAGCAGTATAATCCCATTGGTGTGATGAAAGATATCTTCTCCTGGTCGGGCTCATACATGGCGATATGATGGTAGCCTCATTACGCATCCAGAAAGCTCATCCGCTTGTATCCCGCCGTAGAATCCACTAGTTAATCAATCTTGGGCATGGGGAAACTGTCCTTGGAGCGAGCCTTGTTCAGACTTGTGAAGTCAACACATACACTCCAGGTTCCATTCTTTTTCTTGACCACGACAGTGTTGGAGAGCCACTCTGGATAGTAGACCTCTATGATGTCCTTTGCCTAGATAAGTCGGTCGACTTCCTCCATGACTGCTTCTGAGTGATGTGTGGCTGGTCGTCTCCTCTTCTACATTACTGGCTTGTGGCAAGGATCAACGTTCAGCCGATGACATATTATGCTTGGCTGTACCCCCGACATCTCCTGTGGGGTCCAAGCAAATACGTCGATGTGGTCCTGCAATACCCGGACAAATTCGGCAGCATCTATCTCAAGGAGTTCATCCCCGATCAAGAAATACATTTTCTCATCAGTCTCCTGGGCAGGAACCTTTCTCAGGTTCTCGACCACATGGGTGGAGGGGTCCACGCCCACATCCTCCAAGATGGGCTGATCGGAAACTTCAATAGACTTTACCTGCTCGGCATTAGGACTAGACTTGATGGATGCCATGAAGCAGTTTCTGGCTGACTTCTGACTCCTTCTGATGCTTTCAATTCCCTTGGGCCTAGGGAACTTGATAATCTGATGGTAGGTGGAGGGGATGGCCCCTATTTTGTGCATCCAAGTATGCCCAATGATAGTATTGTAGGCTGATGGCACATCCACTACCAAGAACTCGGTATCCATGGTCACCTTCCCTGCTCGGACGGAGAGGGTGATAACTCCCAAGGGCCATACTGGCTCTGCACTGAATCCAATAAGTGGAGTCCTGGTTGACTTGTGGTCTGCTTGGGTGAACCCCGTTCTTTTGAAAGCCTGGAAGTATAGAATGTCGGTGGAGCTACCCTGATCCACCAAGATCCTTTCAGTATCGTACTTATTGATGCTAAGGGTGATCACCAATGCATCATTATGTGGGAAGACAACCTCGTCCAGGTCCTCCTCTGAAAATGATATCTGGACAGGTTTCCTGCACTGCTCCCTCTGGTGCTTCTGCCCGAGCTGCAGAACATGGTGCTCATGGCCTTCTTTCTTTTTCTGTGCGCAGGACTCAGCTTTGGAGCTCAGATCTATGACTCTGTGGATCATTGTGATGGTACCAAGTGTAGGTAGGTCCTCATCTGAAGAATTGTCGCACATTTCCACCCATCTAGGCCTGGCGTCCTGTCTGGGTGTCTGGGCAATGTACTTCTTCAGATGACCTGCCTCCACAAGGTCTTCCAAAAACTATTTGTAGATCTGGCATTGTTCGGTCATGTGACCAAACTCTCTGTGATAACTGCACTTGAGTCCCGTCGCCTCTAGTTTGGTTTGGTTTCCTCCTTGCTTGAATGGCCACTTCCAGAAAGGCTCGTCCTTCAAGGAATGAACCATTATGTAGATGGAAGTGTTGAACTTTGTTCTGATGGCTTTGTAGGCTTTAGGGCCTGGTCGGGGCATCCTGTGAGCAGTCTGCATAGCGGTCTCATCCTTCTCTACCTTCTCGGAATGAGATTACTGGGATGCCTTCCTCTTTCTGATCCTCTTTCTGATCCTCTTCCTGCCAGCAGAATCCACCACATGGGTCCGGTGTGATCTGTTGGAGTGACAGTCTGTCTCCACGAGGGCTTCTTCTTCCAATTTTGCGTATTGCTCCACTTGCTCCATCAACTAGGGAAAGGTCTCTACTGGGGTCAGGGTCAAGGATTTCCTCGGTTTTCACCAAAGAAAAGCCCTAACCTGGACATAAACATGGCTTGCTTCTAGTTGCAGTCTTCGACCTTATTGTAGATGTCCACATACCATCCAGCATACGCCCTGAGAGTCTCATCTGATCGTTTTCTCAACGACGTCAGAGAGTCAAAGTGTTTCGACGCAGCTCGGCTGGTCATGAACCTGCTAACGAAGGTCTCGGCTAACTGCTCCCAATTGCAAATTGATCGCGATGCTAGTTTGTGGTACCAGTTGAGCGTTGTCCAGTCCAAACTGGATGTGAACATCATGCAGTAGAGGCTCTCGTCTCCTTCGTGAAAGATCAATGATTGCTGGAAGTCTTTGAGGTGTGCTATCGGATCCGTTCTTCCATCATACTTCTGGAAATTGGAAAGGCTAAAACCCCATGGAATCTGATAGCTGATGATTTTCCTGGAGAGCGGGGTGGAAGTGATCTGTTGAATGGCTCTCTTTGCGATCTCTTAGGCCGTTCCCTAGTCCCTGAGATGCTCGTATAGCCATGTCATCATATCTTCAAAGTTTGCTAGTACGGAGTTGACCGGAGCTGAATTCTGTGGTCTTCCCGCATGCTCACCATGTATAGGGACTCTGGGGCAAAGCTGATCTCTGAGGTCCCACAAGCATGGTGTTGGTTGCTGCAGTTGCTGCGAATCTCTCGCACGGTTATTGGTCCTGCTTTGATGCTCGCTGGGTTAGGGGGAATGCCAAGCAATCCTTCCCCACTCTCGGCGACGGGGTGGGTCCCTCCCTTCTCTGATGTTTTGCTGGCAGGTTCTCCCTGTTCCTTCTGGTGCCGTCACTTAATTTCTAGAGGGGCGAGGGGGATCCCTTCTGACTTGGCTAGTCTCAGCCTCTGAACACTGCCATTGGTGACCAAATTGTCTCTGTTTTTCCTCAGGCTACTTGGACAGTCTTGCTACCTATAACTCCAAGTGCTGAATCGCTTGGTTTTGAGTCCTGATGATCTTAGCCAAATCTTCTTCTCTGATTGACTTAGACCTGGTTAGCGATAGAGTGTACTCAGAGCGAGACCTGCTGTCTCCTTCCTGGGAGTGTTCTACCTTCTTATTATCGTAATGTTAGTCTTCTGGGATGTCATCTCGGATCCTCGGTGGGTCTCCAGCACCTCCGATAGTGTTCTTGGACGTCCTTACCAGGCTGGGAACGCCTCTATGAATATCCAAGAGACATGATAGGTTGTTAGTAACTTTTCTAGGTGCCGGAGGAGGATCGGAATGGGTGGCCTCTGGATGCCTTCCCTTCTCCATTTCCTTTCCTACAATGCTGGGGGTTTTCTTTCCGTGGTTTGTCATTCTTTCTCAACTAGTTCTGAGCTCTGACTTTCTTTTCTTGTTTTCGTGGGTGGATTTCCCACAGATGGCACCAATTGTGCGAGGGTAAAATGTGCTTACACTACCCTTGTTGGTAAAAAATTGGTTATCTTGATTATCTGATCGCCTTGCCAATTTACTTCGGCTCTAACTGATCATGTGCTCAAAGAAAACAGTTAGAAAACCTCCTATCTCTAGTAGACGGAAGGCTCTTCGATGACTAAGTTAGTCCTGATCGAAGATGGAACTGTAAACTATAAGCACAAGAGGGTAAGAGAGCAAAATGGCATGTATCGTTCACTAATGGCTTGACTCCTGCTTAAATATGTCTTCCTTATGGGTTCCCAGCTTCTCGCTGGGAACGAGGTCCTCCTAGGACTTGTCGTCCATTCTCCTTGTATCTGTGTGTTTGCCACATTCTCAACAATATCGCACGTCTGCATGCATTTTACTGTTCTTGGGAACTGAATGTTCTCTTGGGAAGGGGAAGTCTGACCAGCGTGCTGTCGCATCGCTCTCTGGCTGACTGACAAGTGAACTCCTCATCTGCTACCCCTTCTCGCACTATTTTATTGGATACCGCGCTGGTGGATGTCGGTCGCACAAAGCCGACCTAATCCGCACAGTGAGCTCTATTGGGGCACGTGTTCATCTATACCACACTTGGTCTGACACGTGCTTTGCTGCACATGACAAGCCTAATCCGCACATACGGGGCTGTGTGCAGCATTGCCAACTATATCTCTCATGATTCTGCACGTGTCCATAAACAGTCTCCCACCCAACTACCAGGATGTGAGCCATATTGGGCCCACCTAATTCGTAGTGCGGATGCTATTGGACACATGGCAAGCTATATCCAATGGGGATCTGGTAATACCGTGCCGAATAGTTGGATTCCGTACTGAGAGGATGTCTAGCCGGACACGACTGACCTGATCCCTTGGTAATAGAAACTGATGATGTGGCACTCTGGGGCCACGCTGCCGCTATAGACTGGGATAATACAATCATGCACTTGACACGTGGCGAATCTTGATTTACCCCAACACACCAGGAAAGAAAGTAGTAGCTAGCATCTCCAATGTGATTTTCAAATTTTTAGTATGTCCATTTTTTAAAGATTTATTGTGCAAAGTCTGAATCTATATTCGGTTCATCTGATGTGGCAACAATGGTGGACCTTCCTTGATAATGTTGTACATTTTGTTCATCTTCAATCTACATTTATTGTTATTTGGATATGAGCATCAACTTGGACTTTAGGTTGGAAGTCCTTTGAATTTTGTGTTTTTTTGCAGAATCTCACGCATCTAGTGAATTGATATTGCTTGAGTGATTTCGATCTTGCCCAAGCAAGATTTATTTCGCCCGAGTGAACTTTGTATGGAATGAGCAATAATAGTTAGTTTTTCTAATTCATTTTGGAAAAGATTTTTAATTTATTGATTTCTTATTTGGTTAGAATTTCTTATGGTATTATATTATATATATTGGATTATGCACAGTACATGCATTAGCTTTAGGGTTAAATTCCTGTCGTATGTTAGGTGTTCAATTTTTATTGGTGAATCTTCATTCATTCTTCATTTGGGATTTAAGGGTGCTTCAATTTGTGGAGTTGGGGGTATAGCTGATTCCGTTTTAATCTCATTTTCTTATTATAGTGAACACTCTCTTGCTCTTCGCTTGTGGATGTACGTCTTATTTCGTGCTTGAAGGAACCACGTATGTCATTGTGTTCTTGTGTGACTGTCTTTATTTGTCCCTTTGTGTTTCTCTTTCTATTTTATTTGATTTGGGGGGTTTTCACAACACATTGGTATCAGATCTCTGAGTTCAAACCTAGGGTTTCGTGTTCTGTGTTTCTAGTTGTCATGGCTGGAAATTTTGAGATCGTGAAGTTTGATGGACATAGTAGAAGTTTCAGTCTTTGAAAAATAAAGATGAAGGCTTTGCTGATTCAACAAGGATTATACAATGCTTATTGGGCAAGGAGAAAGTCTAGAACAGATGGATGCAACTACTTAGAATGGGCTCAATGAAAAGGCCCCTACTTTGATCCAATTGTGTTTGGCAGATGATGTTTTGAGAAAGGTTGAGAAGGAGATTTCGGTAGCCAAATCCTGGGTGAAATTAGAGAGTATTGTATATGACAATTTCTTACCAATCAGTTGTATCTGAAGTAGTGCATCTTTGCTTTCCATGTGAAGGAACGTTCATTAAAGACAATATTAACGAGTTGAACAAAATTATTATAGATTTAAAGCCTATTGATGTGAAAACTAATAACATAAATCAAGCCCTTATATTGTTATCTGCACCTTCTTACGAATATCTTGTTACTATCTTGCTCTATAGTAAAGATATTATTTCCATGAAGAATGTAAAGTATAATTTGTATTCAAAAAAATTGAGGAAAAGATTATCTGATGTGAATAATATCAATGAATATGCTAGTAGGTTAGCAGTGCAACGTGGAAGAGATTACGATAGTAGAGGATTTTTTGGAGCATTCTACAGTATTGTGTTTCTACTATAAGAAAATCGGGCACTATAGGAAAACATGTTTGCATTTAAAGAATAAGGCAACGAGAGAGAAAGGTGTTGTTGGTTATGCCAAATTCGATGATTCGGATTTGTGTCATATTGTGGCTGCAAGTAAAGGTCGTTTCGATACCAAGTGGATTCTGGATTCAGATTGTTCGCACCACATATGTCGAGATAAAAATTGGTTTCTTGATTATAAATCGGCCACATGTGGGTCAGTCTTGATGGGTGACAACATGACCCATGAGATTATTGGGATTGGAAATATTAAAACCAGAATGCATGATGATGTGGTGAAAACACTATTTAATGTTAGGCATGTTCCAGTATTGATGAAGAAATACATTTCTTTGGATGTTCTTGACTCCATAGATTGTAAGTATACATGTCAAGGGGGAGTTGTGCATTTCTAAGAGTGCGCTGGAGATATTTAAGAATCAGATGTGTATAGACCTCTATGTGCTAAGTTGTAGTATTGGTTCGAATGTTATGTTAGATATCTTGTCATCGTTGGATTTTGGGTCAAATCGGTATGGGTTCCTTAGCTCTGTGGAGAGTTCGAGCAGATCTTCGTTGGCCTCTGTGTGGGGTAATTTGGGTTGTCGATGCCCGTTTGAAGATGTAAACTCACTTTGGAGGCATGTGCAACTAGGGTTTTTGAGTCATGTTTTCAAGGTCAAGCAGTTGTGCTTGGGTCTTGCTTGTGTTTGTCGTTGGTGATTATTCTTAGCGAGGGGGCAATGGATTTGAGCATCTTGTTTAAATAGTATTGCATTGTGTTGAAAAGAATTCAAATCAATGGGGAGATTGGTGTAAGTGTCTTGAATTTTGTGTTTTTTGGCAGAATCTTTAGCATCGAGCAAATTGATAATGCTCGAGCGACTTTGATCTCGCCCGAGCAAGATTTATTTCGCTCGAACGAACTTTGTGCGGAATGAGTATTTTTAGGCAGTTTCTCTAATTTGTTTTGGAAAAGATTGTCTTTTTTTATTTCATATTTGACTAGAATTTCTTATGACAACATATTATATATATTGAACTATACATATTAATTTATTCAAGAGTACATGTAGTAGCATTAGAGTTTCAATCTTTGTCGAGTGGTAAATGCTTAATTGTTATGGTATCTTTTCATTGAGTCTTTATTTAAGATGCTTCAATTTATGAAGTTACAGATATAATTAATTTTGTTGTAATTTCACTTATTATACTAAATATTATTTCGTTCTTCGTCTGTGAATGTAGACATTTGTTTCATACTTGGGAGAACCACATATATCATTTATTCTTGTATGATCCTTTTGTTTCTCTCTTCATATTTCTCTTCATGTTTTATTTGATTTGGGGAGTTTTCCACAACAAAGTTTATAGAAATCACATATTTGGTGTTGAGTTAGAACTTTTGAAGCCCTGCTTGAAGAAAGAGTGAGTGTCCAGTAACGACTAGTCATTCGAACCTCTTGAATGTAAATGCAGATATACAACGCATCCGGCAGGAATCAAACCCGAAACCTTACAAGTCTTAGTTGATATTGAATAAACACAAGTTGAATATAAATCTTAATAAGTGAAAAAATAAAAAAGGTACCCTTAGTTTGTTCTTTGTTATGTCTCCTTCCTCTTCAGATAAATCTAAAACTCCAAAACACATCTTTTTATGAATCGAAAGTGACATTGATTGATCATGAGGGTATTAGATCAAATACTCCAGTAATCCCGCATTAGTTAGATATACACACCATTGAAGTACTTATATAACAAGAGTTGCAAGTTCATACTGAGAACAGGTCTTGATATGTCTGCATCCAGTTATCTTGCCAAGCAACAAAAAAGATCACTGGTTTCAAGACTGCTATTTCACCTCCCATTCCTCCTGAACTTCACCATCTACACGAGCACAAGTTTCTATCAGGTTCTTGGAAGCAAAACGAGACCATAAAATGGAACTTAAGATCCGTTTGATCAGGACAAAATACAAAGGGGGGTGAAAGAAGAAAAACATTTGCAAGAAACTTTGGAAATTTTCATACCTCGTTTGGATACCATGAAAGTTGGAAGAAAAAATATGTACATGGCTTAAATTAGCTGTGCAGTTTATAAAGAAAGTAACATGCTTAGACATAGTTGCTGGCAAACAGGGATTTGAATTTCAAGTTAAGATAAAACGTTGCATGAGAAATTTATGTTTTTTGCAAGAACCACTTGCAAAAGACTGTAGGTTCTTACTTTTGAGATGTATAGCCAGGTTCGCTTGAACATCGGCTGCAGAGTTGAAGTCCTTGAAAAGAAGCAAAAAAATGTGAAGATTAAACTCAATAGAAAATGCAGACCAAAGAATATAACCAATTAAAGAATTTTGAACCCGAATTCAATGCACAAACCTGTAGGAATATCTTCTAAAAGTGCAGAAATTCAAATGTAGGCAAACGGGTATAATGTAAATTACCCTTTCAACATGACGGATCTCGAAAGACGTGAACCTGTCCTTGAGTTCCCTGGCCACCTTGCACAAGTCCGACATGTTTTGATTTTTAAGTTTCCATAGACCCTGAACCTGTAACTCATGTACATCGTCGATCAGCAGTAATAAGAATGAACACAAATAGCAAAGTAACGACGACAACAAGCTGAAAGAAAAGAGAAAAGAAGGAACTAAGACACTGGAATCAGAGTGTTGCTTTTTCAATGATGCTGATAAGATACTACCATGGGAAAAACACAAACCTGCATAACAATGAGTTTAGAGTCTCCTTGGGCACGAATGTGCTTGTATCCTCTCTTAAGAGCATACTTCAATCCCAAAATCAATGCTCGATATTCAGCGACATTATTAGTTGCAATGCCAACACCTTCTCGCAATCGAAAAACCTATTGAA
>NMUG010008490.1:0-11622 GCA_002855965.1 Monotropa hypopitys | reverse complement strand
CGGAAGAAAGTACAAGTACAAGCCGACTACGACTGCTACTGTGAACAGAAAGAACTACAAGTACAAAGTAAAAGAACTATAACTGAAAGTGTTGTAATTGAAAAGTAAAGTACAAGAGAGGCTACTAAAACCGAAGCAGCCGAGCCCAAGAAGATCCAGCAGCTAACTAGAACTCCAAATCAACAAGTTCTTCTAGCCCTGCAACACAGACTAGAAAAAGGAAAATAAAGAGGGTCTGAGCAAAACACAGCTCAGTGAGAAAACCCCTAACTACTACCAAGCATGCGCATGCGGTGCGTGCCTACGTGTCCACAAGCAACAGTACAAAAGCAGTAAAGAACTCAAGTGCGCGTAGTGCAAACCTAACTCAAAACAAGGGTAACCATAGGCATGTCGCCTACAACGTGTGGACTCAACCTCAAGTGAGTGCAAAGAGTAAAGCATCCTAGGTCCAACCATAGAAAACTTTAGCACTAATACACCGAACTCGCTAATAGGGTAAGACAACCATAAAGAACCCCTAAGGACTTCCAACCGAAGCCACGTCAAGATATCCAATGCTAACTTACATTGTGAACCACGCCAACTATCATTACCATTAAGTATTTGATTCATATGCCACATTGGATATTTTAAGTGTTTCTTTCTTTTTCATCTTTCCATTTATTAACTTCAAAACATGGATAAACTGTAGAATCCCTAGCCAAGTCCATTCCGGTTATCCTATCATTCTCGTTACGTGTTACCAATCGTTCCATCATTTCGCAAGAGGCATAAATCCAAGAATCCCCTCATAAGTTCATTCTTGATTTATCCTACCATTTTCTTTTATCGTACTTGGGAATCGTTTTTATATTTGGTTTGGTTCCGGCATAGTGGCTTGTCGGTCTACTATCCTTTTCGTCCGTCGTTCACAATGTCGTGGGTGGATCGACCACCCAGGGAATCCCGTCATAAGTCCATTCCCGCATAATAATTCTGGCGCTTCCCAAATCGTTGGGAGGGTTACCGTCTCCCTATGATTCCACGTTGTTAAGTGTGTCCATCGTATTAGGAATAAATCCAAGATTCCCATCATAAGTACATTCTTGATTTATTCTTTCAAACCAAGGCCATCAAATCACATTATTTCATCTAGACCGCATTATCACGTCTACTTACTAGATCATCTTCTTCTTTAAGTGATAGATTCAAGATTGGGTACGAGTAGCCCTCGTAGGGCACATCTTCCGTATTTGATATTCTTTTGGTTATGTTGAACTACTTACTTAGTTCATTCAATCACTAGCTCAACCTTGGCCAATCTAAGAGAGACAACCAAGTCAAACAACATCAACCAAATGTTTCAAAACCAACCTTCTACTGCAATGGGGCTAAGGAAGGCCCAAGTTTATCGAAATATGAAGAGAGGGGACCTAGACACCCAAATCCCGTTTCAACGCCCGTTTAGTAATTTCGTCGAACACACGGCGTCCCATAAGTTCTAAGGGATTTATTACGACCTTAAAGGTTCAACGCACTCAATTGTTTCATAACACAATTTTAGGACCCCATCAATTAGACTCACAAGCCCCTTGGGCATTATATCGAACACCTAGTGGGCACAAGATCACCACTCAATTTCACCACAATATATCGAACACCTAGTGGGCACAAGATCACCACTCAATTCCACCACAATATATCGAACCTATGTACACACACATACACGTACTTAATAGGAGTTAGAGATTTTACCCACTGGAGTCACCGAAGCACAAAATCCATCAGAGAGACCTCCACCGCGCCACCACAATCCATCACCATCGCTGCGAGGCCATCAACAAGTTCTACAGCCTTCGTTAGAGCCGCAATCTACAAAACCCAAGGAACACTCAACAGTAGAATAGAGAGGAGGAGGAGATTCGGTTCAGAAGAGGGAGAGAAAGAGGTTTACCCGTTGTCGCCGCTCTATCCTCCGCCATTGCCGGATCCCACGAACACAGTCGCGCACTGCGCACAGGCAATGCGTAGCCACGCGAACCACACCCTGTTGTTCGCCTCCTCCGCGACCTCCACCACTTCCGCCACCACTTCCGCCACCAAACCTTCCTCCTCTGCCATCGCCGTTGCCGCCGTCCTCCATCGTGCCACACCGACGAAATTATCCTCTGCTCGAACCACCGCACCAGGCGGCCACACGCCTCGCCTGACCGCCGCACGCCCGTCGCCGGTCTCCTCCCTTGCCGTCGTCCCCTGCTGCCACTGCTACCCGCACATTGCCGCCGCCCTGTCTTCTCTCTCTCTCTCTCTCTCTCTCTCTCTCGATCGGCCGACGGGGGGGTTTACGGGGAAGGGTTACGGGGGAAGGAAGGGTTTGGGGGCTGGGGGGATTACGGGAAAAGGGGAAGGGATTTCGGGGTTACGGGGGGAGCTGAAGGGGGTAGGGTTTAGGTTTTCTTTTTTGTTTGTTTATTATTATAATTATAAATTAATTAATTGATTTTTGTTTTGTTTTTTTAATTATTATTATTATCAAATGAAAGAGGGACTCCGAGATATGATTTTAAATCGACGAATTTTAATTTAACGGACCATGGAAAATCAAGTCGTGACATCTCATATCCCTTAAAGAAATTTCGTCCTCGAAATGGAGTAGGGAAGAAGAGGGGATAAAAATCGAACCATCCGACTATCGAAACCGAAGAGTTTACTCCTCAACAATTGGATCGAAATCAAAACTCGCCTCCGCAACAAACTTCTCAAGAATTAGATCACATCAAACATGTGAGCGAGTTCAACTAAAACGCATGGATTCGATACAGATACTCGGACACTCGGTCGAACATAAATACGACTTAGCTTCCGCATTCAATGATTCTTCCGCGATAGCCACATTGCAAGGGCCCGCTTCACAACCCGTATGCTTACTAGCATGCCAAAAATAGAGGGATGCTTCCCGATACGATATAGGTAAGTCGGCACGAAATCGATTTCCTCGAAATAACAAAAGAGCGAAGAATTCTACAAGGGACTACCTCTTCAAGGGCCAAAATTTGCAATCCTCCTACTACGGCTCGTACCCAAACAAATCTAGACGGATCGATTATTATCGATGTCAACACTTTCTCTTTTCGATCTACAAACTCGCACATAAGTAATTCTCACGTCGTCGTCCGCCACAAGCTAATGATTACACTACGGGTACACCGATACATGAGGATACGCTAAAGACACGCCGACACGACAAGGACATGTCGAGGACACGCCGACACGGCTAGGACACGCCGAGGATACGCCGAGGACACGCCGACATGGCAAGGACACGCCGAGGACACGCCGACACGGCAAGGACACGCCGAGGACACGCCGACACGGCAAGAACATGCCGAGGACACACCGACACGGCAAGGACACGCCGAGGACACGCTGACACGGTAAGGACACGCCGAGGACACACCGACATGCCGAGGACACTCCGACACGGCAAGGACACGCCGAGGATACGCCGATACGGCAAGGACACGCCGAGGATACGCCGACATGCCTTAAGACCATTTGCACGAATGCTTAGCGAATTATAATTAGCGAGGATACGTCATCGCACCAACACCCACGAACCAACCGAAAATAAATGTGACGCATGAAAATGCTCTAAAATTCTCGAGCCAAAAATACACCACACCAAACACACACACACCCTAGTGTGGTAACCGTATAACCTTGGTGATTTGTTTTGAGATGCCCCGGCCGGTAGCTCTTCTCAAACCAATTCACCACGTCAAACGTATATCACATAACCAAGAAAATACTCACACACCCACACACGCAAAAATGTGCAAGTGTCAAGCCCAAACAACATGGCATGGCACTAAACTCATACCAAGTCTAGACCACAATATGCATTCGTATCCAACTTTCCCACAGCCAAACGGAGACATACATCTTAAGTCCACGAACTTCTTGCCGACGATCAAGCAACGTCCAACGCAAAAGCATAACGAACGAAAACAGCATTTTCTAATTCTACTAAAGTCTCACAACCAAAATTGGGACTGCTAACATTCGAGCCAAGGATGCAACATCGGTAGAAAGACGAACACGAGAACACCACATCTTTCGAACATGGGAAAGTTCTACCGAAATCAGGAGTGAAAAAAGATCGACAAACGTCACCCGACTAGAAGTTCGGAACAAAACAACACACTACATGGGTGATTCATAATTTGAGATGTAACTCAAACAAAATACCACAAGGAACGTGAAAAGTTCCACCACATGCGTCAAACAAGACGCACGTCAAAGAAACGTCACCCAAGAATCACCAAGTCGTACAATATACCTGGAACGGAGTACAATTCAAATGATTGCTATAAAGGAATCAACAAGCTCCGCAACGAGTTGTCAACAAGGTACAACAAAACACTAGATACCAAAAGAACTCTGATTTGATACCAAAGATCATCAACAGAAGAAACAACAACACATGGCTCACGGCCAATCGAACACGAAGCTTCCCAAATTTCCAAGACCTACTAACTTATGGTCGACGAAACACATGGTACAAAAGTCTGTATCAGATGGAACAACGAAGTGGAAGTCAAAATCTCTTTCGTCACTAGAGTTTCGACACTACATAGTGGATATACCACTTGTACTCAAACACGACTGTCGAAGATATGGTCCTTCAAGGAGAAAGAAGGGAAAACTGTTGATACGGATCACATCAATCAAAGCTGACACCAACCAAAGGAAGGGAGTCATAACACCATGCCTAGAGGTACGAAACCAAAGGATACCTCACAGGTGCTTCCTTATGACATACCGCATCAACTGAGTCAAAGAAAAGAGATGCCAATCGCCAAAGCACATAGATGTCTACACAAGGGCAGTCTACATCAAAGTCGGGATAGAACGATTGTACGAAGTGACACCGGTCACTTGGAAGAATTTACCACTGGAAATGAATTCACATGGGTGAACTCTCAACCCAAACCTAACCCGAGGAAAAATACGATAATGGTCCGACAAGTCGATAGGCGGTAAGGGACATGCCGCTAGGACTCACAACACTAAACACGCAAAGCACCAAGGATCCTACAACTCCTCACAAGCCAAAGATTGGAACAAGAGGATCACTTCCGTCATTGAGCTAGGAACGATTCATACAAACGCATTCATTCACGGCACTAACGATACGGCTCACAACCATATAACTAACTCGTAAGGCAACAACTAACGACATTCAATCAAGAAAACCCGAGTGAACGCGAGGAAGACAAACAACTCTCAAGGAGTATCTAAGCCTCCACATGAGTAGTAAACCTGAATTCTGACAAACGGACCTCTATGTCGAACTTCTCGCGACAAACTAGTCCAAGTCAACACAAGGTAGGAATTCCAATATGGGATACTATGTCACATCCGAACTAAAATCCGCAAACCAACGAACAAAGGTATCGCGAATTCTACAACATCCAAAACGAGCACAACTAATCCAATCTCACGAAGAGATATGACCTATGGGTCATACCCCTTAAAGAATAACACTAGAAAATCTCGGTAATGCCTCAAGATTTTTACTAAAATGGAAGAGTAAACACAAACTGAGATGGACCATAGGGTCTATTTTACCATCGACTACACAAGAGTTCATATCCCAACATGGAAAGACAACCAAACCTTGAGAAAAACCCACGTGCCACACAAAAGAATAAAAGGGACAACTCTCGATAAGGTGTGGACACGCCGACACAAAAGGGACGACCAAACTTAGAGACTAAATGGGCTCTAAGGGACACCATTAGTCACCAAACCAAATCCAAAGTCACTAAAATCCCAACACAAAGTGCCAACAAGGCCCAAGTTCCTCCTTACTAACAACAAGACGAGGAATAACCACAACAACAATCCCTGAATGCTTTCACAAATCTCAACTCTAGTGAAACAAAGGAGCTTAAGACCAACCAACAATCACAAAAGATACATCATGATTACTAAGAACGAGGACACAAGAGCACCCAAACACCGCAAGGAAACTAGACTTGCCACAAGAGATCAATACTCAACTTCCAAAGGATAGAGAAACTCAACATTCATGGAAGGAGACCAACAAGCAGGATACCTCAAAGACACAAGGCCATGATGTGATAGAGCACACAAAGTATACAGACACGACCGAAGAATAATGTAATGACCAAGATAACTCATAGAGAATAAGTCTCTCCCCACGGCTCCAAGGTATTTGAACCGAAAGCTCTGATACCAAGTTGTCACGCCCCGGCTTTTCAAACCATTTTTTTTTGAAATACAGTTTAAATAATAAACAGGGGATACAACTACTTGCCATCCAGATATGATCATTTGAATTTATCATTACATCACAGAGCAGTACAAAGTAGAAATACAGAAAGGTACAAAGCGGAAGAAAGTACAAGTACAAGTCGACTACGACTGCTACTGTGAACAGAAAGAACTACAAGTATAAAGTAAAGGAAATACAACTGAAAGTGCTGTAACTGAAAAGTAAAGTACAAGTGTGGCTACTAAAACCGAAGAAGCCGAGCCTAAGAAGATCCAGCAGCTGACTCGAACTCCAAATCAACAAGTTCTTCTAGCCCTGCAACACAGACTAGAACTTATTTTGGTGCATCTTCTTTATTTGGGCACAGAACCACCCTAACATTTTTCGACATGAAGCTATATGTATTCTTTCGTCCGTCGTGCTGCACGTCATTATCAAACTTCCAGGGCCTTCCCAATGGGATATGGCACATGTCCATCTCTACCACATCACACCAGATTTGGTCTTTGTAATTAGACCCAATCGATAGTGATACAAGACTTCGCCTGTTAACTGTGACCTTCTTTCATTCCTGCAATCAATCCAACTTGTATGGACTGGGGTGATCTTCTGTTGCGAGGCCTAACTTTCGTACAGCCTCCTCGGATATTACATTTTCGTAGATCCCTGAGTCAATAACAAACTTGCATACTTTGCCTTCCACCGTACATCTGGACTGGAAAATATTGTTCTACAGCCAACCATCCCTGCTGGCATCTCGGACTATCAGGCAAGCTCGCCGAACTACCAGCAAAGGGCCGCAGTCCCCAACAACATGCTCCTCCTCTTCTTCATTTAGCTCTTCCCCGATCAGCTCTTCAGTTGGGTTTTCCACGTGCTGATCCATCTCTACTCTCACTAGTCCTTCACTGTCAATGAACAGGCCTTTCTGGATGGCAGGCCTTTTACAATCAATGAACCGGTGACCCGTCTCCCCGTACTTAAAGCAACGCCCCGCATTGTCGGTGACTGGCCTTGCTGAGTTTGGAATTGGAGTGGGAGCTCGGTTCGTCTGGGGCGCAGCTCGGTCAACCTCCTGTTGGACCGCAATACGGCTACTAGATGTCGTCCAGGGATGAGCTGGCGCCCTTCTCCTGATATGCCTTTTCAATTGCAATGCATTTTGGTGGGCATCAGAAATAGAGTAAAGATCAAACATGTTGAGGGTGTCCTGGTAGTGTATCTGCAAGCCACCAATATAATGGGAGACCAGCTGGTCGTCCGTCTCGCCAAGGTCATTTCAGGCCATGAGCTGATAAAACTTAGTGGTATAATCATCCACTGTCTTAGTGCCCTGTCTAAGGTTCTGAAACCTTTGATACATAACTCGAGAATAATTGTGGGGCAGAAATGCCTCACGAAGATGCTTCTGTAATTTTTCCCATGAGTCAATCTTCCTTTTCCCCATCCGGGAACGATTGACCTTCAGTTGTTGCCACCATGTTGCTGCTCTTTCACGAAAATGCGTAGCCACGAGGGGTACCCGTTTGTCTTCTGGCACTTCCTTGAATTCTAACACTTCTTTCCACAGTAAAGAGCCAATTTAGAAAATCTTGTGGCTTCATTCCTCCATGAAACTCTGGGATATCAATTTTCAGACGAGCTTCTCATTTAGAGGGAGGAACTGGTACTTCTCGTTCCTCACACCTGTAAGGAAAATGTGGGCGCCTCTCCTGCCTACTATCTTGCTCATCCCCGACAAAGGGATTTTCCTCATCGTCTCCATAGGTGTGGTCTGATTCCACCTCCTCCTCTTCACGAGGATTTGGCCGTCAATGTGGTCGAGGGGGTTGTTGGGGTTGGAGTTGGAGTTGTATATCAGCAACACTCGCCGCCAGGTTCTTTACAGTCTACTAGAGCCTGTCGAGTCTATCTTATTCAATCTCCTGGGTGGGTCGTCTTCTGGGTGCCATTACTTAGGAACTGAAACTCGAACTCTGATAGGATTGAAATCTAAGCTCTGATGGAATCGAAAACTGGCGCTCTGATACCAACTGATACAGATTGGTATTATGAACCCAAATCGCAGCCTTCAATCAATATAGTGGAAATAGAATATAGATTGAAATCGAGAAGAACTCCCAATTATCAGCAAGAACAGAACAAAAAATGAAAAGGATAAACAGAATGCCTCCGTTGATTCTGAAGAATACCGGAGTTGATTCTCTTCTCTAACCTATTGATTTGCGCACAAATACTAGGGTAGAAGCTCGTCAATCTATTGATTCGCGCACGAATACCCAGACTCGCGGCTTCAATCACAACTGTTGATTCTCACAGAGGAGAATGCCAATCGGGAATGGGGGAAAGAACATGTGCAACAGTCGTCTTTTTCTATATCAAATGTCAAAAGTTTTTCATTCAGTTACATCAGCCCATATTTATAGGGTGGTACAAAAAACCCTAAAATGGCAAGAAACCCTAGGTACAACCTTGGGCCAGTTGGAAAATTAGGCCTAAATGGGAAACAAAAAGAAACCCTAAACACATCGGGTTAAAATTAGGAAAAGACAAAATAATCAATAGCGTTGTGAGACCAGGTGAGGGGCACTCCCTGCACAGATAAGGGGAGGGCCGAGCTGAAGCTACCGAGAAAACGGGGCAGACGAGCTGAATTGCGTATGAGCTTGGAAGTGCGGGAACATGGGCTTTCAACTTCTTGGTTGGTTGAAAGCGGTCGTCCAGGAGAGATGGTTATTTCAGAAAGTCTAGGCTTCCCGAATGTTGCTTAGTCGAACTCAATCATGGGGAAGTACGAACAGTACACTGATTGACCGAGCTGAACTATTTTGCTTGGGAAATGTTTTTGCCGCGTGCTTTGAGTGCGAAATATGTTTACTCAACACACATCAAATGCTATGCCCAAACCAACCCAGCCAAAAAAGCACATTTCTGGAAATTGATGGGCTAATTTCCAAAAAACCGTGTCTTTTGGTCCTTCCTTCCTTCTTCCTCACCTTCTTACGCAAACACTTCTCCCATTTCCGGAAAAGCAAAGACCTCTTCTTCTCCTCTTCAATTTTCGGAAAAACACCCCACCACATTTTCCAATTTCCGGAAATGCACATTCAATCTTACCCAACCTACTCTTCCTTTAACTTCTTCTTTCGGAAATGCAATCCTTTGGGCCATCTCATTTTCCAAACTTCCGGAAAACCAGAGAGGCTACTTATTCTCCATTTTTAAAAAAAAAACGACATACATACTCCCTAACTTCCAATTTCTGGAAGAACACAATTGGACCCAAACAAACCTCATTCAAGCCACTCTAACTTTTGGAAAATCAACTCCATTTCCAGAAGTTACACAATGCCAAACTAAATTTCTAATTTCTATCAAATGACTCCTAAGCATAATTCTAAGGACAAGAGAACCCTGAAACCTCACTATACCTCAAATCCATCAATTCCATAGCACAACACATCCGATGCATTACTTTTATTCATGAAATCACTCATTTAAACGATAACAAAATCATTTAAAATCCTTCTTAAAGTCCTTTAAAATCTAGGATATGACACTTCCTCTCCCACAAGGGCTCAAATAAAGGATTTCTTGAAGTTCTCCAAACAAGACTCAAGAGTCAATCATTGGGTCCTACGAGGGACTAACATTCTCAAAAGAGAGGGCAAAGAAGGATGTCCAATCATCTGGTCACAAACAAAATTCAGTTCTCACAACCGAGGCAAGGATAAAACGACAATAGAAATGGAGTCAAGGCTCAAGACAATGATGAAAAAATCAACTCTAAGAGAATCAACAAAAGGATCGAATATCCTTAATCAATCAATCAACAAAGGAGGGTCCCCAAGGATCATTTATTAGACCATTCAAATCTTCAATTGTCTTAGACATCATGCAATGCATACAAGCACTCCAAACACACAACATGTCATGCAATGAAAAGTAATGCAACCCATTGAGACTATGTGTCCACAAAGGCCTAAGTTTTCGAAACCGAAAGCTCTGATACCAATTATAACATCCTAGATTTTCAAACTTTTTTTTGAAATCAATATGAAATCATAAGAAAGAAGAAAAGATAGCTATCATCCATGTTTATTTTCCAATAGATACATGATGAATGGAAAGTACAAGAGACACATCCACATTCAATAATATGATTTCAAGTTACAAAACCTTTACAACATATCCGGGATTAGAAGGATAGAAAATACAACAAAATGATAAGAAAACAACATATCAACTACCATGATGATGTCATGCTTTAATGCGTGCCGAGACCTTGGAATATCTAGCTCCAAATCAAGACTGAGACTCAACACATAAAAATAGAGGGTTAGGCAAAACCTAGTATAAAATCCAAACACCGTGGTTTATTTGATTGTTGTGAGCGAGTGCTGGTGTAGAGAAAATATGATGCATGTATGAGGGTCCATAGACTTTGAAACTAGACAAATCATTTTTTTTCACTTGGACTTTCATTCAAAATTTTATTTCAAATACAACTTCCTCCACTTGACGAATTCAAGTGAGTCCAACAAGTTATATTTAACGAAATTAAGGAAAGTTTATTATTATTCCTTCCACTTTGACGAAATCAAGGGAAGTCCAAATCCATCATTATCATGTTTCTAATATCAAATAAACAATTGAGTTTTGGCTACTTCCGCAGTAGAAGGCTGTCGGTTAGACTACCCGTACATTTCCTAGTATTCTCCGACCCATCGTGAGGGCCCAGTCAAGTCCCCATTGTGCAATGTCATGAGTGCAAATTTCATCACTCAAGGAATGAAATTCCCGTCTATATGTAGCCAACCCAAATTGCTCACATTACTGCAATCCCGCTTATTCTCTAAGTTATTTAATTCCTCTATTGTTAAGTAGGGCAAAACCTTCATACTCATTCACAAGACTCCCAAATGACTTATAGGGTTTGTGTTCCAAAAATACATCCAGCTGTCTCACATCATGTTTTTCAAATCAATTTGCCCACACAAGGCCTCCAAATATATTTTCCTCAATTATTAAGGTTAGATCAAAATCTAGAATTTTCATGAAATTGATGCCAAGGGGAGGGGCCTTTTCATGAAAACATTCAAGATTCAACAATGAAATTGAGAGTAACTCGACTCATACAATTTCAACTACACAACTCATGATTTTTGTTTGAAAAAAGGAGAGAAGATAGGAAGAACAAGCACATGAACACATAGGATTTAGAGATTTCTACCTTGAGGAGATGAAGTAGACACACCCTAGATAAGGGTTCTTCATTGTGGTGTAGAAGAAGGTTGGAGGTGTAGAAGAAGGTTGGAGGTGTAGAAGAAGGTTGGAGG
>NMUG010008489.1:0-11622 GCA_002855965.1 Monotropa hypopitys | reverse complement strand
CTATGTCTTGCATTTGACTTAGTACAATGCCATGTGAGGAAAATATGCAACCCACCTTTAAGGTTGACCTATGGACATTTCACTACTAAACCTAGAGTTGTGAAAACCGTAGTCATGACCACCCCCGCTTTTAATTAGTAAACTTTCTTCAATCTCGCAAAGTTAGTATTAAGGATCAACATTACACTCTCATCAAATTTCAGTTGGCTACTTATAGCCTTAAAACCATTAAAATCTCAAAAAGAAGTAATTTCAAGCATTAAACGCAACCTCCCTGTGGAATCGATCTCAGACTTCCCGAGTATTATGTTACGCACAATCTAGCCCTACGCTTTGGGTTACCTCTTTATTATAATACACATTGAGGGCGTAAGCATTTTTGGCGCCGTTGCCGGGGAGGCGACGTCTAATCTTGATTTTATTTCTCTTTGAACCCAAAAACAAGTTCACAATTAAAATTTCGTGAGAGGAGGCCATTGGTATATGTATGGTTACTTTCGTGACCAAACTCATAGACTAGTGCGAAATCAAACTCCCCCTCTCGACCCAATGGCCAAAGGTGATGTCGATCCAGTTGTGCCACTGGCTCGTACTATACGCGATTATCTCAATCCAACTCGCGTCACACAACTATCATGCATAGTCGCACCGGCGGCAAATGGCCAAAATGTTTTCACCGTTAAACCACCACATCTTCAAATGCTACCCCATTTTCATGGGATGCATTCCGAGCAGCCGTACCTTCATGTACGTGATTTTGAGGAGGTTGTGAGCACTATTTGCAACAATCCTCTACAACTTGAGTCCATTCGGATGAAGCTCTTTCCGTTTTCATTGAAAGATCAAGCCAAAACTTGGCTAAATTCCCTTAAGTCTCAATCCATCACAAGTTGGGGAATGGTCCAAGAAGAATTCTATAAGAAATATTTTCCCTTGCATCGCACTCGTGCCCTAAAGAAACTTATCTCTTCTTTTTGTGAAAAAGAGGGTGAATCCTTTGGCGAATGTTGGGAGAGGTTCAAAGACCTCCTCAACGTTGTCCCTCATCATAGTTTCGACCATGCACAAATAGTTGGATATTTTTACGAGGTGATTTCTCAAAAGAATCGACAATTTATTGATATGATGTGCAATGGGGAGTTCTTGGACAAGGACCCAATCCAAGCTTTGGACTACTTTGATTGCCTTGCTGAGAATACCCAATCTTGGGACTATTCTGATCTGAATGACCGTTCTCAACCTCCTTTGGTCCATGGTCACCAATCCGGAGGAAAAAATATCTTGAAAGACCATGATGATCTATCGTTGAATGTGGCTAAGTTGAGTCGTAAAATGGAAAATTTTGACTTGAACAAACTCAACTCAGTTGCCACGGTTGCAAGAACGGAGGAGGCATGTGCCATTTGTGATACCATAGGACATGCTACCGCGCTTTTTCCATCATTGCCGGTAGTCAAAGACCTACTCTCCACCACCGAACAAGCGGATGTGAATTCGATTAACAACTTTCCAAGAAATCATCCCTTGTCCGGGGGGTACCATCCGAGTTGGAGAAACCATCCGAGATTAAGTTGGGGAAACAATGAACAAGGACCACCCGTGGGATCACAATCTTTACCACCCCAACAACAATACAATCCTACTCCACCCGGATTCCAAAATCAGAATTTTATTCCAAATCGGTACCCATCTCAAAATCAGTCCAATCCGCAACAATATGGTCCACACCAATCTAACCAATTCCAATATGCTCCTAACCATCAAAATCAATTTCAATCCGGTCCGCAAGGACAATTTGGGGGTTCAAATACTTATAATCCACCTCACAAGAGAAATGATGACGATGCTATCTTCACATTCATGAAAAATTAAGCATCCGTCATGGAAGATCTAAAAAGTCAAATAACGAAGCTTACTACTACGGTGAGCTCGTTACAACAAGAGAAAGAACGGGGGAAATTTCCTTCGCAACCCATCATGAATCCTCAAGGTCAACATTTTTTGGGCTCCTCTTCTTCGAACTCAACCCCTCCGAATAATCATGAACAAGCCAAGTCAATCACAACTCTTAACAGTGGGAGAGTCTTGAATGATCCGGTGGCCCCACCACCCAAACATCAATCAACTCTTCTTCCCCTACCTATGGCTGTTAATATTCCGGAGGAAAATACCTCTCCCGAGGTTGACAAATATGATCCAAGTGTTCCATTGCACCCTAATGTGGCTCCTTTTCCACATAGACTTGCACCCAAGTCTAAGGGTCTATTCCATGATGATATTTTTGAGTTGTTCAAACAAGTGAAGGTAAACATACCTTTACTTGATGTTATCAAGCAAATCCCTTCTCATGCCAAATTTTTAAAAGACCTACGCACGGTGAAGAGGAAATTGAACGTGCACAAAAAAGTGTTGTTAACCGAGCAAGTAAGCTCTATTCTTCAAACAAACGTTCCCCTAAAATACAAGGACCCCGGTTGTCCAACCATCTTAATTAGTATTGGGGGTAACGAATGTGAAAAAGCCTTACTTGATCTCGGAGCTAGTGTCAACCTTTTTCCATTTTCCGTATATCAACAACTTGGGCTTGGTGACATGAAGCCAACAACCGTGACACTTCAACTTGCGGATAGGAGTGTAAGAGTCCCAAAAGGTGTGGTTGAAGACGTGTTGGTCCAAGTAGATAATTTTATCTACCCGATGGACTTTGTAGTTTTAGATACTTATCCAATATCTCTCATCGCTAAATCTTCCCAAATCCCAATCATTCTTGGCCGACCATTCTTGGCAACCTCTAATGCCATAATTCATTGCCGGAATGGGTTGTTGAAGCTTACCTTTGGTCGTATGACTTTGGAACTTAACATCTTCAATGTGGGAAATCAAATGGTAGACGATGAGGAGGTTCGTGAGGTAAGTGTAATAGAGTCAATTGTTCAAGACCACATCGATTCTATGCTCTATAAAGATCCTCTTGAGTTGTGTCTTACTTCGCAAGAGGTGTCATCTCTTGAGTCGACGGAAGTCAATTTTTTGAATGCTTTGCTTAATTCAAACCTTGAAGATGTTTATGAAGTTGATGCATGGACTCCGAAATATGAAGAACTTTCCGAATCAAAGGGGTTGGCACTACCTTCTAGTGTACAAGTCCCTACACTTGAATTGAAAGATCTACCCAAAAATTTAAAATACGCATATCTTGGGGTAGATCAAACATATCCGGTTGTAATCTCATCCATTCTCAAGGAACAACAAGAAGAGAAGTTGATCTCTTTGCTTAAATTGAGAAAAGGGGCAATTGGATGGACCATAGCCGACTTTCATGGCATTGATCCAACAATATGTACACATCGAATTTTTTTGGAAGAAGATGTGAAACCATCACGGCAACCCCAAAGAAGGTTGAATCCAAACATCCGTGATGTGGTGAAGAAAGAAATAATCAAGTTGTTAGACGCTGGGATAATTTACCCAATTTCGGATTCCAAATGGGTAAGTCCTATACAAGTTGTCCCAAAGAAGGTGGGGGTTACGGTCATTGAAAATGAGAAAGGAGAATTTGTTCCTACCCGCATCGCCTCGGGATGGCGAGTATGTGTTGACTATCGGAATCTTAATAGTAGCACAAGAAAAGATCACTTCCCACTCCCCTTTATTGATCAAATTTTGGAGAGGGTTGCCGGTCATTCTTTTTATTGCTTCCTCGATGGTTATTCTGGCTATAACCAAATAGAAGTTTCTCTAGAGGATCAAGAAAAAACCACTTTCACTTGTCCTTTCGGTACGTATGCATTCCGACGCATGCCCTTTGGGTTGTGCAATGCACCGGGAACGTTTTCCCGATGCATGCTTGGAATTTTTTCTAAAATGATCGAGGACATAGTGGAAGTGTTCATGGATGATTTCTCCGTCCTTATAGATTCATTCAATTCTTGTTTGAAAAATCTTGATCGTGTTTTGGCGAGGTGTGAAGAGAGGAAGTTGGTGCTTAATTGGGAAAAGTGCTACTTCATGGTCCGTGAAGGTATAGTTTTAGGGCATGTTGTTTCCGCCCGTGGAATTGAGGTAGACAAATCCAAAATTGAACTCATCGCTAATCTACCCATTCAAAAATGTGTCAAAGATGTGAGGTCATTCCTAGGACACGCCGGTTTTTACCGGTGATTCATCCAAAATTTTAGTTCCATTTCTCGTCCACTATGCCATCTCTTGGGCAAAGACATATCTTTTGAGTGGACTAAGGAATGTAACTCTTCTTTTGAGACCCTTAAATCCATGATTACTTCGCCACCTATTGTCCAAGCTCCCAATTGGGACTTGCCTTTTGAATTGATGTGCGATGCAAGTGATTATGCGATAGGGGTTGTCCTTGGACAAAGATGGGAGAAAGGACCGATTGTCATTCACTACGCGAGCAAAACGCTCAACGAAGCTCAAGTGAATTACACAACCACCAAAAAAGAGTTGTTAGTGATTGTGTATGCACTTGATAAATTCCGCTCGTACTTGATTGGTTCTCCTATAATGGTTTACACAGACCACGCGGCTTTAAAGTATTTGTTGTCAAAACAGGATGCAAAAGCGAGGCTCATCCGTTGGATCCTCGTTTTGCAAGAATTTGATATAGTTATCAAAGACAAGAAAGGTGTCGAAAACGTCGTGGCCGACCATTTGCCACGATTGGAATTTCATGATAAATCTTCGATATCAATTTCGGAAACTTTTCCCGATGAACACCTTTTTGGTGTGTTAAATTGTTTATGGTATGCGGACATTGCTAACTACCTTGTAACGAGAAAGTTACCGGATCATTGGTCGGCCCAAGATACACGACGTTTCTTGTTTGAAGTGAGAAGGTACATATTCGATGACCCATATTTATTCAAATGTTGCTCGGATCAAATTGTGAGGCGTTGTATTCCAAATGACGATCAAACTGACGTCCTCACCTTTTGCCATTCCGAAGCTTGTGGGGGTCATTTTTCGGCCAAGAAAACCGCAACGAAGATTCTTCAATGTGGTTTCTATTGGCCGACACTTTTCAGGGATACAAGTAATTTTTGAAAAGTTTGCGAACGTTGTCAACAATTAGGAGGTATTATAAGGAGAAACATGATGCCTTTGTCCCCTATTCTCATCATTGAAATATTTGATTGTTGGGGCATAGACTTCATGGGACCTTTCCCCCATTCTCATGGTAACTTATACATCCTCCTAGCGGTTGACTACGTTTCTAAATGGGTTGAAGTAGTGGCAACCAAGACCAATGACCATAAAGTGGTCATCTCCTTCTTAAAAGAGAATATCCTATCAAGGTTTGACATGCCACGTGCTATGATAAGCAACCATGGTACGCATTTTTGCAACAAAATCTTTGCGACCTTGATGAGAAAATATGGAATCACACATAAAATCTCCACGGCTTACCACCCGCAAACCAATGGGCAAGCGGAGTTGGAAAATCGTGAGATTAAGCACATTTTGGAGAAAACTGTTAATCCCAATAGAAAGGATTGGTCTATGTGACTCACGGATGCATTGTGGGCATATAGAACCGCTTACAAAACTATTTTGGGAGCATCTCCTTATAGGCTAGTATTCGGGAAAGCGTGTCACCTCCTCGTTGAGGTGGAGCATAAAGCCTATTGGGCAATTAAATCATTGAACACATGTTTACCAGAAGAGGGTGCCCATAGGAAGTTGCAAATAAGTGAACTAGAGGAAATCCGAAATGATGCTTACGAAAATTCCAAGATCTATAAGGCAAAGGTAAAAAGTGTTCACAACAAACACATCATGAGAAAACAATTCAATGTTGGGGATAAAGTTTTACTATACAACTCCCAGTTGCATCTGTTTCCCGGGAAGTTAAGATCTCGTTGGGCAGGGCCATACATTGTTCATAAGGTCTACCCACACGGGGCAATTGACATAGCACAACCGGACTCCCCGAACATATTTAAGGTAATGGTCAAAGGCTAAAATTGTTCTTGGAAAACTTTCCCATTGAAGAAGTAATTGAGGAGTTGGTGGATCCCATTTATGAGGACGAACTAATCCCAAACATCACAAATTAAAAACAATGACTTTGCATCTAGGAGACGTTAAATCCATGGAGGATGAGAGACCTCTAGTGTTCGTCCGTGCTCGAACGGACCTAGCATAGTAGGGATGGTGGTGAAATTTGATTGGGGTATGTCTCGAACAAACCGAGCATGTCACCTATTGAGTAGCGACCTACCCCGAAATGGAAATTATTAAACCATGTTTCTCTATTCTATTACTATTTCACTTTAATCGTGTTTTGTAGTGTGCTTGTAGAATATTTTTGCAGGACATAAGTTTAGTCACTTTGCTTCTCCGCTCAACATTCAAGTAAGTCTTTCTTCAACTCAAACTTTCTTTCACGAGGACACGTAATCGTTTAAGTTGGGGGTGGGGTGGGCCTATCTTAATGTTGATGGTGTCGAGCAATATAACTTAAACTTAGTGATAAAAAAAATTTTGTGTGGAACAATCGTGCATGGGCATTATGTGCCATTCTTTCGACCTTAGAGCAATGCTAGAATTTTGGTGTGCATTGGTGTATGAGCATTAGCCATAATTTGCAAATTATAACATGCGGAGATTTATTCGTTGATCACATTGTGCATACTCACCATCACACCTCATTCACATTGTCATCACTCATATCTCACAAACGCACTCAATCGATTAAGGCATAGAGAAGTATTTTACCATGAAAATGAGTCAAGGCATTCTTTCTGTGATTAGACCACATATTCATGCCCCTTGACCCATTTTTCCATAGCCAAAATGTTATACATTCTCGATTGCCTAGGATACCGGTGTTTGGGTGAGTGTTGAGCTTTTTTGCTAACTTCTAAGGCCGGGGGAATATTGAGGTCCAATGACTAGCCAAAATGATACCATAACCACCCTAGCCTCCATCCATTTTTGACAACCACAGGCCCTGCACCGGTGCACCAAGTACTATGCACTGATGCAAAGTGCTAAAAACTTGATCAGTAGGGTGCCTATAAAGTTTGCACCGGTGCACCAAATCCTTTGCACTGAAGCAGAGTGCTGAAAAGCTGTACAGTGAGTTGGGATGGAAGTTTGCACCGATGCGTCAATTCCTTGCACCGGTGCAGTTTGCTAAAAATTTGATCAGTAGGGTGCCTAAGCAGTTTGCACCAATGCACCAATTTCCCTGCACCGGTGCAGAATTGTTCCTGGGAAGCAGTGGATTTCAAATGAAGTTTGCACTGGTGCACACTTATTCCTGCACCGGTGCATCGTGTCCCCTGACTTAAAAATTGTTCGAAACCCTTATATCCCATTTCATCCCAGAATTCTTTTTCCTTACCTGCTACGAGCGAAACCTCTCTCCCTCTCTCAAATTCGAGAGCTTCCAAGCTGAATCCATCTCCTCAATCATCAAGGTACTCTCTTCTCTAACCCACATCTACTAAATCCCTCTCTCTAACCTCACTTCCCTCTCCAAATCTAGAACCTAGTCTCATCTTCTCCCCACCTGCAAAATTTCGAATTTTCTCCACCTCTCTCTCAAATTCGAAAATCAACCCTAAATGGCTCGTATCCTCACTCGTTCCACAATACCCACTTCTCTAATCGAACTAACACCCACATTCCCCATGCTTCTATGGCTAATCGCAACCCTCTGTGGGTTGTCCCTCCTCCTCGCAACAATGGCAGCCAAGAAAAAGAGTCTTGCCAAGAAGAAAGTAATGGGTGAAGCTATTGAGAAGGAATCCATGATTGATTATTCGAGTTCGGAGGAGGAGCAGGCTCCCAAGAAGAAAACTCCTAAGAAGCGGAAGGTTGAACAACAAGCGCAATCCGCAAGCAAAAAGAAATGGGAGAACACTCTGCAAGCAAGGGGCTTTCGATGCGAGCGTCAAGTGGAAATCCAAAGCTTGGGTGACGATGCTCATGGGGTATCCCAAATGGCCGCGAGAGGTATAAGATTCTGGTTTTCACCCCTCGTCGGTTACAAGAAATCTGTGGTGATAGAATTTTATACGACCATGAAGCCTCAAGTGGACTTCGCCCAATCTCGAAATGACAAAATCACGGCCACCGTTGGGGGGAAGAAGATCCTCGTTACCCCCGACATCATTGCCGAGTATTTGGGATACCCCTCCCTACTCCAGAAACACGAAATTATCCTAGGGCGGGAGGAGAAGCCATTGACGGGGGAGAAATTCGTCAAGCCGTCTATGTTGACCCAACCCAATATCATGGTGCAAACCAACCCAGTCTATTCAAAGCGGACTACCGAATGGTGTCCAAGGTGATGCACTACAACTTGTTCCCGAGAGGTTCGGAGCATAGACCCACCGAGAAATCTATGGAGGTTTTGTACGTGTTCATGAACAATGAATTCGTATGTGATTGGGCAGTTTGGATATTTTATCAACTAATTGACGCCATGACGGACTCGACCTTGAAGCTTAAACTTCCGTTCCCTTGCATGATCATGGAACTATGCTGCCGCCAAGGGGTGAAGATAGTGGAGAAGGACTACACCGTGGGTGACCCGGGGCCGATCAATGCGGCTTCTTTGTCCAAAAGCATCAAATTATCTAGGGCATATCGCCCTCCTGCACTGACATCATCGGTGCCACCTTCGACCGCACCATCATCTTCCGCACCTCCACCATCCTTACCTACTCCCGAGGAACCACCAAGATTCCACAAAAGAATGGAAGCTTGGGTGAAAAAGTTGTTTTGTCAAAACGCGATTCTTATCAAGGATGCAAGAGTTGCAAAGAAGGAGAGAAAACAAGATCGCAAAGAAATAGCAAGGATCCGGGCAGAAGTGGCTTGGCATACTACACATATCGAGGGT
Organism: Monotropa hypopitys; assembly: GCA_002855965.1. NCBI lineage: Eukaryota > Viridiplantae > Streptophyta > Magnoliopsida > Ericales > Ericaceae > Monotropa > Monotropa hypopitys. The sequence goes on along the minus strand of NMUG010008489.1, from coordinate 2,750 downwards.
ACGTCGGGCACCAAATACGTTCCTCCGGCCTAGGAAGTGAGCGAGGAGGAACAAGGAGAAGAAGAGATTGAAGGGCTAGAGGAAGGAAATCAAGAAGGACCATCCGAGTGATTGTGTTGGAGTAGTAGGAGGAGTAGGTTGTTGTGCTATCTTTTTGGAGTCGGCCGTGTCTTGGCCAATTAGTCTTTTTATGTTTTTGGGAAATCGCAGACGGGTAGTCAACCACACCTTATATGTTGCCGCGTTTTAGTTTTGTGCCTTTCCGTTTCTACCTTTTGAATGTCGTGACATGATATGCCAAAAAGTCCTTTGATGATTCGTGGTGAAATGCATATTTTGTCTTGATCGATTATATGAAGTGTTTGTAAACGGCTTTTATCAACTCTCTTGCTTGAATTCTCATTGATCTAGTTTTGGTAAGCTCTTATTGCTTAATGGTCCACCAAATTGCATGATGTGATATATTTATGTGTGACTTGAGTGAAAATCCTCGTTACCTTGTGAGACTTGAAATCAATGCATAATTATTTTTTGCACGCGAACATGATTGTTACGATCTACATGTACATTGAATTTCTTTGATTGCCTTCGAGACTTTTGAATGGCACACTCATATCATGTACGGTTGTTGATGAATTGAATTTGCATACCTAAGCTTTAGTTTTCATTGCTCGAGACGATCAAGTTCAAGTTGGGGGTTGTGATTAGCTCCAAATATGGTAACATATTCGAGCTAACTTCGATCTTTTATTCTGTAATTTTGATGTAACTTGATTGTTTACGAGATATTTTATGCTTGCTCTTAATTCATGTGATTACAGGATTACAAGTAAAAAGGGCACGAATTAACGACAAAGTCTCCATTAACATCTTCCGGAGTGCCACCTTAAGCTTGACGATCTTCACTGGAAGAGTTGGAGCCAACAATTGCCTTTCCAACCTTGAAGACACCATTCAACCAAGTTGTCTGCAGAAATCCAGACTTCTGCACTGGTGCATATTAGTCCTGCACCGGTGCAACATTGATCAGAACCCAGCAGAAAGAGTTTGCACCGATGCATATCAGTACTGCACCGGTGCAGAGTTCAAGGAGAAACATTCGACAGAGTTTGCACCGGTGCACAAGTACCCTGCACCGATACAGCTGTAGCTAAACTCAACAGTGGCAAATCTTTTGAGTTTGCACTGGTGCACAAGACCCCTGCACCGATGCAGGGAAGATCAGAATCCATCAGTGAGCTTTACTCAGAGTTTGCACCGGTGCAATCCTACCTCTACACCGATGCACCTATTTACTGATGCCAAACAATTACACTTTGCACCGGTGCAGCATCACCTTGCACCGGTGCAGACAGCTAGCAGACAAAAATCCTGACAACATTGTTCTTTGTGCCCATGCTTTCCCATGCAACATGTGCACGATTTTATTGTGTATTGGTCCATCTTGGAGGACAAAAAGAGGGAATATTCTTGGATGTATTATGTGGGAATGAAGGAGGATAGTTTTAGTTAGTCTTGAACAAGTAAATTAGACTCTCTCTCTATCTATCTTAACTCTCTCTCTCTCTCTCTCTAGTTCATAGTTTTGACAGATTTTTGCTTTGAAGAAGAAGAAGAAGATTTTCTGCAGATTTCTTTGTGCACTCTCCTAACTCTTAAGTTGTTATCATTGTAATAGCTACAAGTAAGTTTATGTTCTAATCTTCAATCTCATTTTTAGCTTTGTTCTTAATGATTTTTATTTACCTTTGTGTGAGTTTCATCTTTCTATGGCTATGTGTGAGTAGTCTTAGGGGAAGGTCATGGCCATGGAGGTCATGGCTCTAGGTCCTTTTAGTGTTCTTCCTTCCTAGGTCACACCTTAGGTTGAGGTTGCATATAGTTCTCCAATTTTCGGATAAGTCATTGTAATATTAACATCTTGATTTGTTGTAGACAAACTCTTGTCACAACTAATGCCTTATGCTATGTCTTGCATTTGACTTAGTACAATGCCGTGTGAGGAAAATATGCAACCCACTTCTAAGGTTGACCTGTATGGACATTTCACTACTAAACCTAGAGTTGTGGAAACCGTAGTCATGACCACTCCCGCTTTTAATTAGTTAACTTTCTTCAATCTCGCAAAGTTAGTATTAAGGATCAACATTACATTCTCATCAAATTTCAGTTGGCTACTTATAGCCTTAAAACCATTAAACTCTCAAAAAGAAGTAATTTCAAGCATTAAACATAACCTCCCTGTGGTATCGATCTCGGACTTCCCGAGTATTATGCTACGCACAATCTAGCCCTATGCTTCGGGTTACCTCTTTATTATAATACACATTGAGGGCGTAAGCAATTCCCTATCCTCCTTACGTGAATCCTTACGCAGCTCCTATTCCACAACCTCGTAAGGAAGAAGAGGAACATGATGAGTAGTTGGATCATATGTTGATCTTTTATGTTTATGTTGTTTGGGTTGATTTAAGTTTTTAAATTCCAGTTTGCTCTATCCTATGTAATGTGGCTTTATCAAGTATGAAATAAAATTTCAATGTTATGAATTTCTTTTTGATTATGTCACAGGGGGAGAAATATCCCAATTACTCTAAATTTCTGATTGATTAATTTTTTTAATATCTTGCATAAATTCAGGGGGAGCTTAATATTATTTATTAAAATTAAATTATGCGTGCAATCATCAAAAAGGGGAAGATGGTTGTCTCTTAATATTTTGATGATGATTTTAATTGATTTATTTATAT
>NMUG010008488.1:0-11623 GCA_002855965.1 Monotropa hypopitys | reverse complement strand
CGAAGAAAATAAATCATCGTTTCTGTCGATGATATAATTTCCACCGTCCTTAAAGATCGATTCTCAGAAATTCATTTTACATTCGCATTATGATTGACCACGAACAAGGTGGTTACTTAATCGAATCTATTAATTTTCAAGAATCAATCTTGACGTTTATATATTAAAGAATCGATCTTATAACGTTCAAGTGGAGATACATCAGACCTGAGTTGGTTCCATACCGACCGACTGTATAAGTCACACGTTGATACCTTAAAAAGACAATTCTTCAATCCATCAACGTTCATTTTTTCTTATCTTTGAAAGAAATGATCTTCTAAATTTTAAGTGGGGATACATCAGACCTGAGTTGGTTACATACCGATCGGCTATATAAATCCCACGTTGCTGCCTTAAGGATCAATTCTTCATTGTGTCAATGTTCATTTTTTTCTTATCTTTGAAAGAATTGATATTCTAAATTTCAAGTGGAGATACATCAGACCTGAGTTGGTTACATACCGACCGGCTATATAAATCATGCGTTGATGCCTTAAAAGATCAATTCTTCTTTTTTTCAATATTTATAAATTCATTTATCTGTCGAAGATCTGGTCATTCAAATTCAAGTGGAGATACATCAGACCTGAGTTGGCTATACGCCGACCGGCTGTATAAGTCATACATTGATACTTTGTAGACCAATTCTTCGTTACATTGATATTTACAAACTTATTCAAATGATTATTTGGCTAATGTATGGCTGTGACTGACAAGCCGGCTAATCACTGCTTGAATTTATAAAAATCAATCTATCAAAGCCCGGTCCTTCTGGCATACTATTATATGTAGCATCGTTCGGTTCGGCCATGCCAACATGATGCCTATGTATGTACTTATCTATTCTATTATGTCTATATATGTTAATATCCCCCATGTCCATATTCATATTATCTTCCCCGAGTCTCCCTTTTCCTTCCCAAAAATGAACATAAACAAAAACATTAAAATCTGTTGATTTAGATCACCGGCGAAGTTAAGTAACCTTCGTGATTTGAATCGGGAAATATGAGTCGGCCCTGATCGGATCATTTATTATTCCTTTGAGATTTCAAACCAAATATGAAAACAAATAAAAACATCAAATCTCTTAATTTAGATCACCAGCGAAGTTAATTAACCTTCGTGATTTGAATTAGGAAATAGATTATGAGTCGTCCCTGACCGGATCATTTATTATTCCTTTGAGATTTCGAACCAAAAATGAAAACAAACAAAAACATCAAATCTCTTGATTTAGATCATCGGCGAAATTGAGTAACCTTCGTGATTTGAATCGGGAAATAGTTTATGAGTCAGCCCTGACCGGATCATTTATTATTCCTTTGAGATTTCAAACCAAATATGAAAACAAACAAAAACATCAAATCTCTTGATTTATATCACCGACGAAGTTAAGTAACCTTCGTGATTTGAATTGGAAAATAGTTTATGAGTCGGCCCGTACCGGATCATTTATTATTCCTTTGAGATTTCAAACCAAAAATGAAAACAAATAAAAACATTAAATCTCTTGATTTAGATCACCGGCGAAATTGAGTAACATCCGTGACTTGAATTGGGAAATAGTTTATGAGTCGGCCCCGACCGGATTATTTATTATTCCTTTGAAATTTCAAACCCAAAATGAAAATATACAAAAACAACAAAATCTCTTGATTTAGATCACCGGCGAAATCGAGTAACCTTCGTGATCTAAATCGGGAAATAATTTATGAATCGGTACTTTGTCGGATCATTCATTATTTCTTCGAGATTTCAAGAAAAAGAGAAAATGTCAAAATGCGTCGAAACTCTGCCCATTCAAATAAAAGAAAAATACATAAACAAATAAAACTTTCAAATTCATTTCTTGTAAATATTTCGCTTATTATCTCTTGGCCGAGAAAATATTTTGAATCTGGTTAATAAAGGTTGATTTACAAAATGAAGTACCAAAAGGGCGATGTAGGGTGCCTAACACCTTCCCTACTCGTAACAGTAAATCCCCGAACCTAAAACTCTGGAATTTCGCAGACTAAACCTTTTTAAAAACCGATGACTTGGCACACTATAACTCTATGCCAGGTGGCGACTCTGAAAAATAGATTAATAATAAAATGTATAGTGTTCTCGCAATCACAATTTGTTATTAATTTGACATTTTAAAGTTAAACAATCCAGCTGTCCCTTTCTATATCAAAAAACCGTCGCATTCAAGCCAACAAAATAAGATAGAGTACGGAAACGCCCCCTTACACACTACCTCCCGCTCGTCAGAAGAAGGTGGGAAAGACCGGAAAATTATCGGGGTGCAACAACGGGGACACTTGGAGACTGCACGTTGATGGCGCATCAAACAATAGGGGCTCCGGCACTGGCATTGTTCTTGTTTTCCCAGGGGGATTATCCATGAAAATGCTCTATCCATTGAGTATCCGGCCTCCAACAATGAGGCAGAGTATGAAGCCCTGATCTCTAGACTCCGTCTTGCCGTCGACATTGGGGTTGAGGACATCTTTGTCCACAGTGACTCCCAGTTGGTCGTCAACCAGTTGACCGGAGAATATGGTGCGAGGGATGACAGAATGTACAAGTACCTCAGCTTTGCCATTGAAGAAATGAAGAATTTCAAAACGTTCCTGTTGATACCCAATTTTGACCCAACCTCAGAAGTCAACAGAATGGTCAAATCAGCCTCCGAATAATTCCAGATGCAATTCCGGGATGTCGGGACTTCCCGCAAACAGTGCCGACAGCAGCCAGCGACAATGCAGCAGTGAGAAAACGCCGATAAAATGTGGAGGAACATTTATCCAAAGTCAAAATTTCAATCCGACCAGAGGAACAAGACGAACAGTAACCGAATGGCTGACAAAAATCCTCTTCGCATGCTTCATGCTCCGGAATCAGCAGAATTTCGCATGAGCATCTGAAATCATGTTTAGGAATGGAAAGTCGACGGCTATTTCGTTACCGAGAAGTCTGCATAAAAATTGAATCCATCCGAGCAAAATTCAGAATTCAGTCAAAATACCGTTCCGTTTATTTTTTACTGCGACGGCGAGCTGACGTCAGAATTGAACAAACATAATTTTCATGAGCAGCATTTGAAGAGGCAGACATTTACTGATAATTGTAATCAACGGATAAAAAGCAGTTCAAGGCGTAGACCCGCAGCATCCTCTCCCGGTCAGAGCAGAAAGGCCGGTTTCCAAAGAATTTCAGAAAAGTGTCCGGAATAATCCCGTGATAATTGCTAAATTCATGATTCAACTCAAGCATCGCAAATATCTACTTCAAATTTTCAGAGACGGAGCCGAGCATAGGGCCGAGCAAGCGCATATCAATAGTCCGGGTCAATTTCTGGACCCGAGAAGACTTTAGAAATTCTTTTTCATTTTAATTTTATTACATTTTAGATTTTCGGCGGATGATTTGACATTATTACCACTCCAACACTCAATCCAAATCACCAAATCACCTTTGCTATGCACTTCCCAATAAAAAATAAAATTTTTCAACATGTCGCATCTATAGATGCGACATGCCCATTTCTATAAAAAAAAACCTCTCCCTCTCTTGGGAGAGGACCATTGGCCATTCAAGTAAAAAACTCTCTCTCAAACACAAATACATTCCGGGCAGAAGCTCTCCAAATCCAAAAACCATACCAAAAATCCTTCAAAAAATCCCTACCCTAACTCTTAAGCCCTACAACCTCATTTCCCTCAAGAACAACTCTTGTTCTTGAGATAAACCTTCTTCTCCAAGCCAAATTCCAGCAACCAAAAGTCTTAGCTACCAAATCCAAACCTCCAAAAACCATCAAACCTCTACCCGAAAATTTCAAAACCAACCAAACGCAGCCGAAACTCTGCCGAAAATTCTACAAACGTTTTATTTTCTTCTTTTCATTTGAGCCATTTCTCGGTATAGATGTTCTATTCTATAGTCTAGTATTAGTATCGACTTCGGTCCCGATACTATACTTTATTATAGTTTACGGAATTTACCAATAGAAATTCGGACTCCCGGAAATTATAATTATAACAAGGTAATGATATAAAGAAAACAGTTTTGGTATTTTCTTTTCTTTCATTTGTCCTTTTCTTTTCCTTTTGACCGCTGTGATGTAAACATTAAAGCGAAGAAGACTCGGTTTCATAGTATATCCCGACTATCGGCATTTGTACGGCTATGCCTACTCCGATATCTCCGGCGAGAAAACTATCGAAAACGTTTCTTTTATCTATATATAAACATCTATAATAAAGAAGACGATTATTTGCGTCTTTCTCCTCGTTAGAATTTGACGAATGCTAGGCTACGCCTGCTTCGACGTCACGTACGAGAAGAACGTAAATACGTTTTCGCCTTAAAAATTCAAAAACACGCCGTTGTTTTCTTTTCCACTTCTCCTCTTTATTCAAAGAAATGGTCTTCAAAGATCTCGATTAAATGATATCTCGGCCTCACATATGGCTATGCCTACCGACTGTTCGGTCAAAAAAATTAGAGATCTTGGAACATTTATTTTTTTTGAATAGATCAGAAACTGAACTTACAAAAATCGACTTATGAATTTTTGGCTTACAATCGCGACACGTCGTTAAAAGCCAATCTTTCATTTCTTGAAGTTTGTAAAGGAGGAAAACAAAAGCCCGTCTTGTTCATTTCTATTTTTCATTTCTAAATCCGACCTTGTCGGTATATTTTATATAAGTCGACCGTTTTGGAAATATTCCGACACGACTTATATATAATATTCTATCCCGTTATACGTGTTTATAAATATATATACTCATATATCTAGATCCTTTTTCCCTTTTTCATCTTAACACTTTACTCTTTCAATTTGTAAAAAGAAAAGGAAAAATATTTATAAAAAGCATAAAAACAAAAGAAGTCTCTCGATTCGTATCGTTTAGTGAAAACTTGCAGTAGCTGACCAATTTGGATAAAAAATAGTATCTTATGAATCGGTATACACCGGGCCATTCGACATCTTTTGAGATTTCCCAAAATCTAAGAAAATCAATTCTCTCGTTGTAACTTAAAGAAAATATCATTCCAAAATTAAATTCCTTGATTCGTATCGTTCAGTGAAATCTTGCAGTAGCTGGTCGATTTGGATCGAAAGAATACCTTATGAATCGGGTCATACCGGGTCATTTGACATTCTTTGGGAATTTCCAAAAATAAGAATAATCTCTCTTCTCAAATAAAAATAAAATACATTAAATCAAAATCTAATTCCTTGATTCGTATTGTTCAGTGAAAACTTGCAGTAGCTGACCAATTTGGATCGGAAAAATATCTCGGGAATCGGTTCATACCGGGTCACTCGATATTCTTCTGAAATTCCCAAAAATCAATAACAGAATCATTCTTTTCATAAAAAAACACTGTCGAACCTCCGTCCGACTCAAAAATACAAAAACAATCAAAAAGGGCAAAATTCAATTCTTTTCTTCAAATTCTTTTCATAAAATCTCAAAAACAGAATCAAGGCGTTACCCATCTGTAAACCCCTTTTGAATTCATTCAAGTATCAGTTTTACATTTATTTCTCTTGGCCGAGAAATCATTGATTATAAATTGGAAGAAAATTTTCTTTTGAAAAGGAAGTACCGAAAGGGCGAATGGGGTGCCTAACATCTTCCCCATTCGTAATCAAATCTCCGAACCTGATTTTCTGATTTCGCAGACCACCTTTTCCTCATAAAACTGATGACTTGGCCCACCATAACTCTATGCCGAGTGGCGATTCTGAAAAACAGATTAATAATAGGATATACATTACCTTGACAATTATAAAACCATTATTAAGTCTGAACATTTTAAAATCAAGTTAGTCCAACCATCATCAATTTTCATTTATCAAACGTCGCATTTAACCACAAAAATTCAAAGTACGCCATCTGGAAATGCGACCCCCAAAAATACGGGTGGAAGCGAAGAAGGGAGGCGGAGGAATTTTCCCGGCGCGACAGCTGGCAATTCTGCTGGGGACGTGAGGATTTAAGCTTCCGAAAATTTTCAAAAATAAATTTTCTTCCAACTCAAAAATCAATCATCTCTCGGCCAATATTACTGATGTACATTGTGTTTATCCTTTTCAGGGGCATTACAGGTGGCACGCTTCGCTAAAAAAATCTCTTCGCTGAAAATATTTTGCTGCACCAATGCGCTTGTTATTTATTTATGTATTCATATATTGCGAAAAGGATTCCCTTCAATTTCCAATTTTTTTTACTTTTACTGCATTGCAAGTTTTTCATACATCATTTGCATCATTACCTGTTTTGAGGTGGAGGTCATGACCGTCCAAAATGGATGCTACCCTATCAACCCATCGGGGGTCCAACAGTAAACTGCACGACCCTAAAACGTCTGTGGCCGAAATAAGACACTCCAACCAAATTACCGACTCGAAGATGGTACCCTTCGGGGCCGGAGGTCTAAAGATTTGGGAACCTTTGAAACCTATCCGCTGCATAAGCCTCATCTTGCATATAGAAAAGCCAACAAAAAGAGTCATAAACCAAAACCCCATTGCTATTATTAGGGGAACATATTTATTTTTGAAGGGAATCCTCATATACATTCTGTTGAATACAAAAAGATTTTCCAAAAAAATATAGATAGTGACTCTAGGAATACTGGTCAAGATTAGACTATGGACTTATCATTTTCTTCAAAATTTACCGCCCGAGATAATGCACCAGACTTCATGTCCGGGGCATATCCCGAGTTATAAATTCAAAAGAAGTCCATTTGTCTCCAGTATCCTTAGAGATTTTTCCTGGTTTACTAATCTAAGCTTAGTGATTGTCATACAGGTAGCAACACGGCTAATTCAGACTTCCCCCAACATTCGAATAGAAGGATTACTCGATCTTTGGCTCAAACCATGGCTGAAGATGCATTAAATCAAACCCCGCACGAGCCAGAAATGGTCTCTAGAGAAGAACATATGGCTGTCCGCAGAAATATGGACAATCTTCAAGCCGTCCTAGAAGCCCTGATAGCTCAGCACCAAAACCCACCTGTACTCCAACCCCCAGGGCTCGATCCGTCTCCCTCTTACCCAATTCCACCTAACACCGGAACCACTCCATGGCAGACAGGATCAATCCCTGCCATGCAAATCCCGAATCCATCACTACCAATAGGAAACTTTCCTCCACCACCAACAGCTGTCACTTTACCCACTCAACCGCATCACGTTCCAACTCTTCCTACTTTCCCACACGCTCAAGATGACCTAGAAAGTCATTTGGACGATATCCCTGTCAGAAAAGAGGATTCACCATTGACTGTGAAAGTCCAACAATTGGAAGATGCCCTCAGATCCCTCCGAGGGCCAAATGCGTATACACCTACAAGCTTTGAGGATCTTTGCTTTTACCCAGGCATGCAGTTACCCTTGAAATTCAAAATCCCAGACTTTTCAAAATACGATGGAATGGGCGAACCCGTGATGCACTTACGTTTGTACGCTGGAGCATTGTGCGGGTATCCTAATCCCGAAGGACTGATGATGCACCTTTTTCAGCACAGCTTAACCGGAGGAGCGGCACAATGGTTTGCTCGCTTAGATCCGAAACGATTCCACTCATGGACAGACTTATCACAAGAGTTTGTCCGGCAATATCGCCACAATACAGAAATGGCGGTTGACCGCCTTTTCCTTATCCGAATGAAGCAAGAATCTGGTGAAACATTCCGCAAATATGCTCTGAGATGGAAGGGCCAAGCAACATAGGTTGATCCACCTCTGGAGGATTCTGAATATGTTCATCTGTTTGTACAAACATGCCAGGGAATGTACTATGAGAAGTTCTGCACCTCTATCGGGAGATCGTTCAATGAAATCATCTTGCAAGGGGAGATGATTGAAGATGGAATCAAGATGGGGAAGATCCTGGATCCCTATGTTAAAATAAAGGACTCTTCTTCATCGAATGTCAAAAAGCCTCCTTCCAAAAAAGGCAAGGAAGTTGAGGTCTCCGCTATCATGTCTGTTCCACGACCCCATAATCAGGTTTCTCTCCAGCAAGGATATCCTAATTTCCCTCAACAACAACCAAATTTCTATCCTTCCCAGAATGCGTATTAGAACCCGCCAAATGCCTATCAAAACCCAAACTTTCAAAATTCAGCGCCCCAGGGCTCATTTCCACGAAACGCTCCACAAAATGTATGGAGAAACAGGAATTTCACCCCACTAGCAATACCCATGACCGAGGTATATCAGCGTCTCCTCTCTTCAGGGCACTTGACTCCCATCCCAGCGCGCTCACCTCCTGACCCCCTTCCACCGAACTTCCGAAGTGATCTACAGTGTGCCTTCCACTCGAATCAGCTGGGGCATGAAACAGAGAAATGTCGGACTTTGAGGCACAAAGTACAAGATCTTATTGAAGCTGGCGTCATAAACCTGGAAGATGCCAAGACGACTCCTAATGTCACCGCCAATCCACTCCCGAACCACCCAACAGTTAACATGATTTCTGAAAATCCCTCACCAGATGATAATGATCAAGGCTGGCCGCAAACTCTCGACCACATGCAGGACACTATCCGCCCAGCCTACCCGGGCGAAAAATGCATAACTGGATGTCCTCCCCAACAAAGAAAGCCCGTGTGTTTTGGTAAACCACGGCAGGATCGGCCCATGTCTATTGTATTTTTATTTCCGCTAAATAAGTTTGTGTGCTTTCCTTTTGTATGACTTGTGTTTTTTGTTATCTCGCAATGTTTATAACTAAAACGCTGTGTATATTCTGCTTATTTATTTATCTCTGTCAAAATAATCAAGTCCAGAATACTGACTAAAAAAAATCATCGTTGCTTTTCAGGAATCCTAAAATTCGTCCCTTTAACTCAAATAATCAAATAATCTTAGCACTGAGAAAGCACGACTTCAACACGGAAATAGATTTTGATCTGATGGGGATAGAGGTCGACGACAATGCTATCCATGAAGTCCCAGATGAGATCCGAGAAATGGTGGAAAATTTTGAAAATAGGCAAACTCCTAACACCGAGGAAACAGAAACCATTAATCTCGGGACTGTAGAGACACCGAAGGAAGTCAAAATCGGAATCCATCTAGACGCATACCAAAAGACTAAACTTATAGAACTGCTTCAAGCATACCAGGACATCTTTGTCTGGTCATATGAAGATATGCCGGGGCTCAATACCTCAATTATGGAGCATCGACTCCCCATAGACCCATCCATGAAACCTATCAAGCAAAAGTTGAGAAGACTCTGTCCCGAATGGAGTCCGAAAATCAAAGAAGAAGTGATAAAATAGTTCAACGCCAGCTTCTTGCGAGTGGTAGAATATCCGCAATGGCTTGCCAACATAGTCCCTGTGCTACAGAAAGACGGGAAAGTCCGAATGTGCATCGACTATCGAGATCTGAACAAGGCCAAACCGAAAGATAATTTCCCTTTGCCTCATATCGACATCCTCATGGACAATACAGCAGGTCACGAGATGTTTTCTTTCATGGACAGTTTTTCGGGATACAATCAAATTCGGATAGCCCCAGAAGACCAGGACAAGACCGCTTTTCTCACCCCTTGGGGAGTCTTCTGCTATCAAGTCATGCCATTTGGTTTAAAAAATGCAGGCGCAACCTACCAGAAAGCAATGGTCATGTTATTTCACGACATGATTCATAAAGAGTTGGAGGTTTATGTAGACGACATGATCATCAAGTCTCGACAAAAGGAGGAGCATCTCCTGAACCTTCGACGAGTATTTGAACGTCTTCGTAAGTATCAGTTGAAGTTAAACCCGGCTAAATGCGCATTTGGAGTAACATCAGGAAAGCTGTTGGGATTTATGGTCAGTCAGAGGGGTATCGAAATAGACCCGACCAAAATCCAAGCCATTCTCAAAATGCCAGTACTATCTGGTATAATAGAAGTTCGTTCTCTCTCTGCAAAGCTTGGATGAGGAAACTGGGAATCGTGACCTGCACCGCCCATCCTCTGATAAAAGTGATCTTGCGCCGCGCCAATCGATCAACCTCCTCACACAGCAACGGTAGTGGTGAAGCGACCGACGGACACGCTCCTGAACCATGCATCATAATCCCCCTCTACCATGTAGCCATCTATCTCAATGATAGCTCCAGAGCGAGACCATGCCTGTCCGAAAGTGGAAGTAGATGGAGAGGTGGGGATCCGTATCTCCCCCATCGTTTGGCGCCAACAGTGGTCGCCCATATACAACTCCCAGGAGGTGAATGAGTAGAAGGTATATCTCCGAGACGACATATATACCTCGAGAGCATATGTATCATCCTCCAGCAAAACTCCAAACGGCTGCCAAATAACCTGATCAGGTGTGACTAGCTCCAACTGGGAACGCATAGTCACAAAATCCATCAAATCTAGTGCACGAGGTGACGGACGTGGCCACTGCAGAGCTCTGAGAGTCAAATACTCTCGTCCAACAAACTGAGGGCGGCCAACGCTAAAATGCTCATATGACCACCACAGCAAAAAGGGCCAGAAACCAAGCTGAGTAGGAGCCGGACAACTCACCCTCCTCCGCATCGCCTGGAGAAAGGTGGCAAAAGTAAAAGAACCCCAGTCAAAACGATAGCCATCAGGGAAATCTACCATCCCCACATATGAAGCTAGAAATAGTGAGTCATTGTTGCTCAAGAAACATGATACAAATAGAAGCAGGAGTAGTCGACGACATCGCTGGTGTAAATCCTCGTCGTATACCTCCTTAGTGTAAAAGTAGGCTCCACCCCTCAAAACGGATGCAGAAATCCGTAACCCATTCAGCTCATACCTATGAATCCTCAGGACTCTAGTAACATCCTCAACAGTACCCTCCATCCTCTAGACAGGTACTCCTCCGAATCGAAGACCAGTGATCACCGCCCACTCTAGAGGAGTCACACCAATCTCGCAATCACCCAGGTGTAAGGTGTTGGTCTCACTGAACCAACGCTCTACCAAAGCACTAACCAAGGAATGACGCATGCGAAATGGGGGAATGGACAGAAAATCTCCAAAACCCTGATCAGCCAAAAACTCCCGGAAAACCCGATGTGCCTGGTTGCAGACCTCTACAGCCTGAAACCAAGCTCCTCTGAACGGTCTAGTAGGAGGAACAACCTGAGCACGCAGATAGATCGAGGGATGTGATCGAAGCCGTGTCAACAAAGGTGTATCAGCAACTCTAATATTCGCCGCCCTAGGCTCCAGGACGACCATCGTACCCCGCAAGGATAAACCAACCCCAGAAGAAGAGAGAGTCTCAAAGTATCCACGGCGAGGTGCAGCCGCGTCGCCTAAATCCTCCTCAACATCGGAGTCCAGCAAAGGATCCTCCTCTACAGGACGCGAATGACCAGCCTCATCAGCAGGCTCCTTCCCTGGTCTGTGACGGGTAGGCATCCTACAAAAGCAGATCCATTAAAGAAATTTGATCAGGTATGAGTTTTCGTCTCGAAATCTAAAGTATTGCAGTTACTTGGATTTTCGTCTTGGAATTTAATGTGTCTCAGTCACTGAAATTGTCAAAAAACAATGTTCACGGTATTTCAGCTACTCGG
>NMUG010008487.1:0-11623 GCA_002855965.1 Monotropa hypopitys | reverse complement strand
TCCGGTTTCAGCCGACTTCCATCATCCGAAGGCCTAGCTCGCCAGAGAATCCTTCGGCAGAAATCCTGCCCCCACACATTTCAAAAGAACAACTCAGAAACAAAAAAAAATCCGTTGATGTTTTTTTTCAAAACTTCACAAAAATTTACAAAGATGACAGCATCCAGAATTCACACACTAAAAACAAAAACAAGTCCTCCATCCTCCCCAGAAGTTTAAGTCAGGTTTTGGCAGGTTTGGATTGTGAAGATAAGTTGACAGGAGTGAAGATGTTGGTTGGAATTTCTTCCACCTCAGCATCTTTGGCTTTTGGAAACATTGAAGTGCTTGGGGCAGATCCCCCTATAGCCCATTTAAACATGCCTAACTGGCTCAGTAACAAACTTTGTTCCCTCTTAGTGGATTGTTTTAACTCTTTTATCACCCATTTTCCACCCTCTTCCACTCTTTCTTGGGTGCCTTCAATAATTTTCAGCCTTCTCAGTGTGTCTCCCTTAATTTCTTGCAAATATGCAAATTTTTTTGCATTTTCTTTCTGCCCATCCTCCAAATATTTTTGGCTCTTTTTCATCAATTGAATTTTCTTTCCTTGTTCTTATTCATTTTCCTCTAAATATTTCAATTTCTCAGCATTTCCCATCACCATTTGCAAGATCAAGTCAGTTTTCTTCTTTTCTTCCAAATGGTTTTCATCAAATCCTTCAACTCCTTTAACTCATGGCTGTTCTGAATTGGTTGCATTGGGAAGGTTTGAACAGGTGGTGATGCTTGGTCTTGAGTTAAAGTTGATTCAGTTTGTGGGTGAAACTGAACTTCAGGTTGTTCCTCAATTTCAGTTAGGTTTACCCTTGGTTCAGCATTTGCACTGCTCTCCTTCCAAACATCTTCAGCCTTGGGTCTTTGGGGACCCATTCTATTGATAGTACTGGATGTCAAAGGCCCAAAAGTTGGTCTCTCCCACCTATCCTTAGGTCCCAATTTCAGACATGATTCTTCACAGAATTTAGTAATCATGTAAGGGTAGGGCAAGCCACTTTTTAAGCTTGCATGAGATTTAAATTCTTTGATCACTGTGTACATCATTTCAGGAATGTCCACCTTCCTTCCTCTAATCAACTCATACGTCAATTGAATCTCTTCAAGAGTTGGGGATTTTTCAGATCCCTTAGGCCTAATGTTTAGGTGGAGAACCTTATTCATCATGGCTATCACTTCTTTGAACATCCCTTGTTTGAAAACTCCCTTCCCTTTCTTAAAGACTTCTAATCCTTCCTTTGAACAAACTTTCACAGCCAAATCTTCCCCCTCTAAACTTCTGTACCCTTGTTTTGGGTACTCTGTCACGCCCCGGATTTTCAACCCTTTATGTTTTTGAAAACCATTTAAATAAATAGCAGGGGAGATCACTACTTGTCATTTAGATCCATTCAGTTGAATTCTCATTACATACATGATACAACATAAAATGAAAAGCGGAAGTGAAGTACAATGCCGAAGCCGGCTACAACTGAAGTACTGAAGTATAAAAGTATAGGTACAACTGAACTGAAACTGAAGAACAAGTAAAGGAAAGTACAGCTACAAAACTGTATCTACACTACCCTGTACAAAGGAAGCCACTGCAACTGAGGTGGCAAAGTCCAAGAAAATCCAGCAGCTGACTCCAACTCCAAGTCTAGCTAGTTCTGCAACACATACTAGAAAAAGGAAAAGAAAGAGGGTCTGAGCAAACCACGGCTCGGTGAGAAAACTCCTAACTACTACCAAGCATGCACATGTGGTGTGTGCCTACGTGTCCACAAACAAGTACGAGAACAGTAAGGAAACTAAGTGCACGTAGCGTAAGCCTAACTCAAGGCAACAGTAACGTAGGCATACTACCAACAAATGAGTACGAGGGTACTACACCCCAAGTCCAACCAAAGCAACCTCTAATCGTAACTCAAATAACCTTATCGCTGAGGTAGAATGACTCCAAGGATCTACTAAGGATCCCAAACCAACACCGTGTCAAAATCTCTAATCATAACTCATATTCCGAATCACGCAAACTATTGTTATTGCCAAGTGTTGGATTTATAAGCCATGTTGGAGATTCGAGATATTTATTACTTTCTTTTCTATCTTTCCATTTCATTAATACAAGAGACCACAAGCCAAGGGTCTACATCTAAGTGAGTTCTCATCTCCTTTTTACTTCATAATGTCATTTCAAGGGACTACAAAGCAAGAGTCCACACATACGTACATAAAGTGTTCGCTTGATGTTGTTGAACTATAAAGGTACATTCATGTTTCTTTCCTTATTTCATATAATATACCGTGCCGGAATCCTAACCAATGTATTCCATTTTATAGAGTATTTCCGGAATCCTAACCAAGGTATTCCCTTAGTATATTTGTTTGTGACGCTGATAGGGCAAGGTTGGAATAGCGGCTCGTCAACCCACTAACCAATCCTAACTGGTCTTCCCCAAGTAACGTTGGGAGGGCTCTCGTTACCCCCATTGTGCACAATGTCGCGGATGGAGCGACCATCCTAGGAGTCCTAACCAAGGTACCCCAAATCAAGTATTCAGAATCCCATATCATTGTCATCGTGTCCGGGAATCCTTAGCCAAGGTTGCTTCCCATAATATAGTCATTGATGCCCGAGGATCCCTAGCCAAGGTTGCTTCTCATTTGGGCTCAATAATTTATTTCATGTGTTGTTATTTCCATTTACCAATGTTCATGACTTAACGATCCGCAACATAACCAATGTGCGATCCAAGATTCGATTTGGGCATATTCTACTTAGTTCATGTTTCTGTCTCTTTTCATCATCACTATCGTACCTAGCCAAGGCCCTTTAACCACATTCTTTTCAATTCAAGTTTCTCAAGTAATTGGTTCACGGTTGAGTAAGAGTAGCCCTCGTGGGGCACATCCTCCATATTTGACGTTTATTTAATACATTGAGTCATTTGTTAGATTTCCTCATTCAAGCTCAACCTTGACTACATCAAGGGAGAATATTCATAAGTCTATCTTTTATCGATTTGATCAATCCTTATGATATTCAACCCCGACGTACTCAATGGGGACCAACAAGTAAACTCGTACCTCTAACCTTGGCGACGCCAAGGGAGGCCAAACCAACCAAGATAAGTCCTCAAAATATTTAAGACCATTCAACCAACCCAATTTCGCTATGACACTTCCTTTGGGGAACTTTATTGAACACTTGGCGCGCACCGAACTCCAAGGAACCTACGATGCATATAAGGATACCATATGACCACCCGCACACCCATACAAGTCTTGCGATGATTCAATGATACCAAATCCTCTAAAATGCGACCCAAATTTCACAAGGGCAATTTATCGGACACTTGGAGGCCTCTAACTCCAATGGCCCCAATTAACCTACAAGTCACCCAAAAATACAAGTCGTTTCCCTCACGGGAATTTTGTCGAACATGTGGTGTGCATAATATACTAGGGACTTCTATCAACCCAAGAACATCTCGTGCCAACATTAAAAACTATTAATGGCGTAGTCAAACCTCCTAGACTAACTCTAGGTAAAATATGGAATGTGTATCCAAAAATCATAGCAATCACATCCTACTTACACACACACACATACTTGATAATAATTAAGAATTTACCCACCGGAGTATCGCCGCAGAAGTTGCCGAAAAACGTCCATCGCACTGCCGCGATCCAATCCCACCATCGCATAGATCTCGAAGCTCTCGTCAATGTTTGTGAAGAGCAAAACTTCATTGCTTGAAGTTGGAAGGTGGCCGGAAACCCGAAACTCGCCGGAGGGATTAGTTATGGTGATTGCCGGAGAGCTCTTGGTGAGGGGAACAAGGTTTCTCCTTGAGATTTCTTCAATGGAGTCTTGGAAGAGCTTCAAAACTTAGAGAGAAGTGAGAGGTTTTGAAGGGGAGAGAGGTGGGAGGTAGAGAGAGAGTGTCCTGGCGAAAAAATAAGAGTTTGTGACCTAAAAGATGCATTTATATCAAGCCCAAAGGTCAAAAACACCCCTAAGCCGAAATTCCCGCACATCAGCGTTTTTGCCTTCATTCCCGGGAGTAGGGACATTCATTCTCAGGAGTAAATGCTACTGTCCCACTTTCCTTCATTCCTTCGGTAAAATAGGCCTAGATTCTTCGTCCGGGCTCCGATTGATGCGATTCAAGTTGCGTTGAATTCGTAATTGAATTATCTATGATATTTATGAAGAACATATTCAAATTCAGAGGATATTTTTGGGTCATAATGTGCCTAGAAGGCCCTTGGCACATTGCCGGAATGACCCGAGGCAATGCCAACTCACTACCGGGGACTCTAACCACTCCAACTCGATAAATTAACATCCATCGGACCCTAAACTTTCATTGGTTACTATAAAAACTCATTTTCCAAGAATAAATAGATTATTTATTGATTATAAAAATATGTTTTCATTTAACATCTATATTTGAAATTCTAGGTCGTTATATCTCATATCCCTTAAAAGAATTTCGTTCTCGAAATTAAGTAAGAAGGAAGAGGGAATGAAAATCATACCACTTATGAACGAGACCACGGGTTCACTCCTCAATACTTAAATCGGAATCAAATACACTTCCACAACAACTTCTCACAAATTTCATCGCAACAAACATGGGGAGAGTTCAACTAAGGTGCATGAATTCGATACGGTTATTCAAATGCTCAATCCCACACTAGTACCACCTTACTTTAACATCCACTGATTTGTCCACGAGATTTACTAAGGAGAGAGATTCAAGGGTTTCCACCGAGGAACACCAACTTGAGGAACACCAACATTCCACACTATAGAATAAAAGGGACAACTCCCGATAGGGTGTGGACATGCCGAGACAAAAAAATTTTTTTTCCCAAAGATACAAGAGATGGAGTATCCCATAAAGGATCAATATCCTCATAATCATGAAGCCAACAATCTTCTTATAACAATATTAACAATGAGAAACGAATCAATTCTATAAACTCACACGCAAGTCATTTTAGCGTCGTCATCTGCCACAAGCCAACAATCGTACTACGGATATCTCGATACATGAGGGTACACTAAAGACACGCCGATACGCCAAGGATACGCTGAGGATACGCCGACACGCGATAAGACCATTTGCACGAATGCTTGCCAACCCGTAACTAGTGAGAATACGTCATCGCATCCATGCCCACGAACTAGCCAAAATAAATGCAACCCATGAATATGCTCCAAACTTTTGAGCCAAAGAAAACACCACACCAAACACACATATCCTAGTGTGGTAATTGTATGACCTTGGTGATTTGCTTTGAGACGCCCCGGACAGTAGCTCTTCTCAAACCAATTCACCACGTCAAACATATATCACATAATAAAAAAATACTCACGCAACCACGCACGCCAAAATGTGCTAGTGTCAAGCCCAAACAATATGACATGGCACTAAACTCACACCAAGTCTAGACCACAATATGCATTCGTTCCCAACTTTCCCATGGTCAATCAACCATGCATTTCATTGATCCACGCACGTCTAGCTAACGATCAAGTAACGTCCAACGTACAATTGTAACCACGAATAACGGAAGCCTCTTATCCAACTAAGATCTCGCAACCGAGAAGGGAACAATCACATTCCGGTCAAGGACCCCACGATAATAGAAAGTAATCTATTAAGAATATAGTCCTTCGAAAGAGAAGATTTCCACCGGAGTTAAAGTGAGACAATTCAAAAAACGTCACCCACTAGATGATCGGAACAAGACAACACACCACATGGGTGATCTGCGATTTGGAATGCAACTTAAATAATCCACCACAAAAACGTGAAAGAGTTCACCACATGCATCAAGCAAGATGCGAGCCAAAGATATGTCATCTAAGAACCAACAAGTCTTACAACTTACATTTGAATGGAACACGACTCGAATGGAAGCTATCAAAGTCAACAAACTTCATAACTAGTCACAAGACAAGCACAACCAAGGCAACGGGAACAAGAGGGAACATCGATCTATGACTCCGTCGACTCACGAACAAAGGCAAAAGCAAGATTTGCAAGCCAAATTCATCGTTCTACACTTAGAATCCTACAAGCCAAGTGGACGGATTTCAAGATTCGAAATCGGGAAGTAGGTTGGGAAACCAACACGCTAACCAAGACCACTGCTCGAACCATTATTCGTAACGTTACACGGAAAGGAGTAGGGAAAGAATTTCTCTTCCAAGAGTGATTTCAAGATTATAGGAATATTTCGTCATGCCATTGCAATCATACCCCACCACACTTCCACTGCGCTACTCTGATGCTGATACTAACAATTTTGAACGTATGGAGGATCTCACGAATCCTAATAGGCCAAGGGTTGACCTCAATCGAATCATCTAATGAGAAACTACGATGATCACGGCGCGCACACACACGCTCCTCAATCGACTGGGTCGTCGAGCACAAACACATCTAAGGCCAACGCACAACCACCAGATATAGGATTCCAAATGGTCAACTTAACCGCTTTCATCACGATACGAAACATCTAGCCAAAGAAGAAAGCGTCCCGAATCACACCTCAAGCCAACGGTTAGCCTAAGGAAACTCTGACACCTCAACTTAGATTTACGACCAACCAAAACCAAAGCGATCTTACCAAAAATTTATGACCAATGGGTCATACCCCTTAAAGAGAACTATCCCAAAAATTTCAGCGACACCTCAAGGTTCTTCACAAGACTATGGAAATACTTAAACTCAAACGGATCGATATGCCTAAATCCCAATAGCTTAAAGGGAACTCATGCCCTAACAACAAAAAAATAGTCAATTCTCCCAGACTTAGGATATTCCAATAGGGATTTCAACACCATCGATAACCAAGTCACAAGAGACTAAACATACCATGCTGCTAAGGCCAAATTTTTACCTCTCCAACTCACAAGGTATGGAGCGAGTACAAGAAACATACGACCGATATGATAAGATAAGGGAAAAACCGACGAAGAAACTAACGCCAACCTATATCTCAAATTCACAGATGAAGGGGATAAAGCAACATGCCACTACAATCAAGCTTCTAGCTCCCGACCAGCAGGGCAAGGAACATCGCAAAGATTTCCAAACAATACCACTGATTTCTTTCTCAATACGGAATTCCATACGGGCACAAATAATTCAATCGTGCAAGGAGATATGACCGGTGAGTCATACCCCTTATAGAAAAACACTAGGAAATATTGGTAACGCCTCAAGATTTCTACCAAATTAGAAAAGGAAACACCTACTCGAATGAACCCTAAGGCCCATTTTACCAACAACTACCCGAGTGTTAATACCTCAATCATGGAAGAACAACCAACTTTAAAACAAAAGGGCTCCAAGAGATATTACTAATCACCAACCCAAAGCCAAAGTCTCCAAAATTTCAATCTAGTGTGCCGACCAAACCCAAGTCCTGCCTTACAAACGACAAGACGAGGAATAACCACAATAACAATCCTCAAATGTTTCCACAAATCTCATCTTACTACGAACCACCAACTCAACTCTAGAGGCACAGAGGAGCCTAAAATTTAATAATAACTACAAAAGATGCACCAAGATCATCAAGAGCGAGGACACAAGAGCACACTAACACCGCAAGAAAACGAGACTTGCCACAAGAGAACGACACTCTACTTCCGTAGGAAGGAATAACTCAACATTTACGGAAGGAGACAACATGAAAGATACCTCAAGGACACAAGGCCATGATGTGATAGAGCACATCAAGCACGCAAATATGATCGAAGAATAGTGTAATGACCAAGAGAACCCATGGAGACTATGTGTCTCCCCGCGGTTCCAAGGTATTCGAACCGAAAGCTCTGATACCAAGTTGTCACGCCCCGGATTTTCAACCCTTTTTTTTAAAACCATTTAAATAAATAGCAGGGGAGATCACTACTTGTCATTCAGATCCATTCAGTTGAATTCTCATTACATACATGATACAACATGAAATGAAAAGCGGAAGTGAAGTACAATGCCGAAGCCGGCTACAACTGAAGTACTAAAGTATAAAAGTATAGATACAACTGAACTGAAACTGAAACTGAAGAACAAGTAAAGGAAAGTACAGCTACAAAACTGTATCTACACTACCCCGTACAAAGGAAGCCACTGCAATTGAGGTGGCAAAGTCCAAGAAAATCCAGCAGCTGACTCCAACTCCAAGTCCATCTAGTCCTGCAACACATGCTAGAAAAAGGAAAAGAAAGAGGGTCTTAGCAAACCACGACTCAGTGATAAAACTCCTAACTACTACCAAGCATGCACATGCGGTGCATGCCTACGTGTCCACAAACAAGTACGAGAACAGTAAGGAAACTAAGTGCACGTAGCGTAAGCCTAACTCAAGGCAACAGTAACGTAGGCATACTACCAGCAAATGAGTACGAGTGTACTACACCCCAAGTCCAACAAAAGCAACCTCTAATCGTAACTCAAATAACCTTATCACTGAGGTAGAACGACTCCAAGGATCTACTAAGGGTCCCAAACCAACACCGTGTCAAGATCTCTAATCATAACTCATATTGCGAATCACGCAAACTATTGTTATTGCCAAGTGTTGGATTTATAAGCCATGTTGGAGATTTGAGATATTTATTACTTTCTTTTCTATCTTTCTATTTCATTAATACAAGAGACCACAAGCCAAGGGTCTACATCTAAGTGAGTTCTCATCTCCTTTTTACTTTATAATGTCGTTTCAAGGGACTACAAGGCAAGAGTCCACACATACGTACATAAAGTGTTCGCTTGATGTTGTTGAACTATGAAGGTACATTCATGTTTCTTTCCTTATTTCACATAATATACCGTGCCGGAATCCTAACCAAGGTATTCCATTTTATAGAGTATTGCCGGAATCCTAACCAAGGTATTCCATTAGTATATTTGTTTGTGACGCTGATAGGGTAAGGTTGGAATAGCGGCTCGTCAACCCACTAACCAATCCTAACCGGTCTTCCCCAAGTAACGTTGGGAGGGCTCTCATTACCCCCATTGTGCACAATATCGCGGATGGAGCGACCATCCTAGGAGTTCTAACCAAGGTACCCCAAATCAAGTATTCATAATCCCATATCATTGTCATCGTGTCCGGAAATCCCTAGCCAAGGTTGCTTCCCATAATATAGTCATTGATGCC
This sequence comes from Monotropa hypopitys, assembly GCA_002855965.1. NCBI lineage: Eukaryota > Viridiplantae > Streptophyta > Magnoliopsida > Ericales > Ericaceae > Monotropa > Monotropa hypopitys. The sequence goes on along the minus strand of NMUG010008487.1, from coordinate 2,416 downwards.
CGAGGATCCCTAGCCAAGGTTGCTTCTCATTTGGGCTCAATAATTTATTTCATGTGTTGTTATTTCCATTTACCAATGTTCATGACTTAATGATCCGCAACATAACCAATGTGCGATCCAAGATTCGATTTGGGCATATTCTACTTAGTTCATATTTCCGTCTCTTTTCATCATCACTATCGTGCCTAGCCAAGGCCCTTAAATCACATTCTTTTCAATTCAAGTTTCTCAAGTAATTGGTTCACGGTTGAGTAAGAGTAGCCCTCGTGGGGCACATCCTCCATATTTGACGTTTATTTAATACATTGAGTCATTTGTTAGATTTCCTCATCCAAGCTCAACCTTGACTACATCAAGGGAGAATGTAAAACCCCGTCCCAAAGAAATTGTCTTTTTTAAATTTAAAAGTTTCATCTCCCAAAATTTCGATTTATAAACCTAAGGTTAAGGAGCCGGCAAGGGCAAGGCCCGACCACAAATCCTTCGGCCCAGTCCCAAGGAGACCCGAGCAGCAGCCGCGCTGAGCCAAGAATTGCCGAGCAGTCGGAATGCCGAGCAGTAGGACCACCGGGCATCCGAACAGCCGTGCTGCCGGCTTGCCGAGCAGTCACTCTATCGGATTTATCGAGCACCTAAAGCTAGGCCTTCGGCACCTTCTGCCCTTCGGCCATCTCACCCTTCGACCAAGTCAGACAATTAAGAAAAGACAAAACCCGACAAAAAGTACAAAGAATCTCTGCAAAAGCTGAATTTCCAAAATTGCTGCCAAAAGCTGTCACCACCAGGAATCCCGCCGTAAAGTTGTCGGGAATATCGGCCGGTCGGCTGACACCACAACCGGACAAACGGCGCGCGGCTAAAAGCTGCAGCTGCCAGGAAATCAGGCAGGCGCCGCCCACCGGTCAGCCACAGTCCTTTTTGGCGCCAACACGATTCCCCTTCCCTCCAACCTATAAATAGAGACCCCGAGACCCTCCAAACTTCACACCAACTCCTCCAGAGCATTCTTACTCTCTGTTTATCTCTCTAGGAAGTGTCCAGACACTTCACCGTTCGGCACACCACCGTCCGTCTAGAACCACAAAGTCCTTACTTGTCCAATCAGTCGGACAAGCTATCCCCATATTCCTTAGTGTCCTGCCAGCTCCTTGCCGAACACCTCCCGAAGCAGAGAAGTCTTTAGAAGATTTCAGTCTGACCGAAGCAACACCCCGGCCAAGTTCAGCTCGGCAATCATCCAGACCAGAAGCTCAGGTAAACTCTTGACCCCTTCGGTTCACCTTGTCATTATCCTGTTCGGCAAGTCCTCCGAAGGACTTAGCCGCACTGAAGGACGGCCCCTTAGCCTCCTTTTAGCTTCTGCCGACGCACCCCAGAGTCTTTATTGTAGCTCGGCAGTAACACCAAGTGCGTTGCACTTAACTATAATGAGACCAGTCATTCCTTTTGACCTCCGGCTGAACCACTTTCAGTTCGGATAACCTGTTCAGACCATCCCCGCACACGTCTGACCCTTCCCAGGCCAACTGTCGACATCCTGCACTACCGAAGCACAAGTGCTCGGCAAAAAGGACGGTCCGCCTTTAGGCCTTCGCTTTTTAATCTCGGCTATGTCTTCAGTAGTTCGGGCAGTTAGCCCTGAGGCCATATGAATGCCTTAGCAATAACTTCGACCAGTCCTAGTACCCGAAGCCCCTTGTACCGCACTGCTAGGGTTGCCTGTTCCTTCGACAGCTCGGCAAAAGGACAGTTCGTCATTTAGAAGCCTTAGCTTCTTGAGCTCGACTATACCTCCAACTGTTCGGGCAGTTAGTCCAGAGACCTTCCGACCACCTCAAAGGTCTTCTCAACCAATCTAAGCAACCGAAGCACTTTTCCCCACACTACCAGAGTTTGTATGCCCCTTCAGCATCTCAACAGAGAACCATTCAGAAGAAAACCCTTCGGATCAGTACCCCCCGATAGCCATGTCACGCCCCGTCCCCGACAGCCGTACTAACAGCCATCCAAGGACGGTGCGCGACACGGTGAACATGCTAATCAAACAAATCTCACATTAATCTAAACACTAATGCAACTAGAACTGAAAGTAAACTGAAACTGCTGAAATATAAAATATCTACAACTGTACAACTATAAACTGAAAGAAAAACTCACTAAACAGAATGGGCTACAAACAACGGCCAAAACTCACACTGCTGAACTAAAAATATAAACAAACTCTCTCACTCAAACAACAGGGCTAAACAGTGCCCGACAATCATAAACTGTAAACTAGAAACTAAATATGTACATCTGAAGAAAATAAAAGCTCTGCTACTGAAAGTCTGCAAAAAATCGGACAGCACCTCCTCCCCAACCGTCAAACGCCAAACGCCTCACCGCAGGCTGCGGCTCAACAGGTGGACACGCTAAA
>NMUG010008486.1:0-11624 GCA_002855965.1 Monotropa hypopitys | reverse complement strand
TAGCACCATTCGCCTTAGCGATTGTGGTCATGCCTTAGCATGAAGCTTTAAGCTGTACCGTGGTGCTGAGCTGAGTTGTGCCGTAGCACCATTCGCCTTAGCAATTGTGGTAGTGCTTAGCTTGTTGCTGAGCTTACACCTTAGTGCTTACACATTTATGGATACATAATGACAGAAAAATGAATAGAATCTTGCCTTCATACTTAACCATGTCATAGATACAACTTATTGAAGAGAGTTGAAATTACCAAAGGCAGTACAATTGTAAATAAAAATCAAGATCTAGCTTAGATTTGTAATGAAATGTTATGAGAAAGACAACTTTAAATAAAATGCCACGGGATTTGGAAAATCTTCAGATGTTACCTGTAGTACTTCTTCAAATGCTCTGCGTTCCAAGGTTTTGGCAATTCTTTGCCCTTTATGGTTCCTAACTGATATGCCCCCGCTTTGGAATGTCAGAGAATTTGATAAGGTCCTTCCCAGTTGAGCTGAAGTTATTTTATCTTTCTTCCTGTGGGATCCACTTTCCTCAAGACCAGGTCACCAGGCGGAAACGACCTGGGCTGCACCTTGGAGTTGTGATATTTCACCATTCTCTGTTGATAAATCGCGACCCTCGCTTTTGCTCTGCTTCGTTTTTTCTCCACTGGATCTAGCTCAACTCTGAGCTCTTCCCCGTTTTCGGCTTCGTCCAGCGACGCAGTTCTGTAATTGAGCAGCTCCGGACTACAGCCTTTGCTCCAAAGGCCAGAGAGTATGGTGTTTCGCCGGTGGCTGACCTGGGCGATGTACGAAAAGCCCATAACACATGGTGCAGTTCATTTGTCCAGTCTCCCTTTGCGGACTGCAGTCTTCTTTTAATTCCCTTCTTTATCTCACGATTGGTAACCTCAGCCTGTCCATTAGCCCTGGGATAGGCCTTAGATGTAAAGTGCAAGTGTATCGCTTTTGTAGCACAGAAATCCCTAAATTCTGAGCTGTCGAACTGCTTCCCAAGATCTACCACCAGCACCCTAGGCAGTCCAAATCTACAAATAATGTTTTGCCAGAGAAAGGAAATAGTGGCCTGGGAGGTAGTGAGGGATAAAGCCTTAGCTTCAACCCATTTTGTGAAATAATCGATAGCTACCACTGCATACTGTCTCTGCCCTGCTCCTCTGGGAAGGGGCCCAATAAAATCCATTTCTCACTGTACGAAAAGCCAAGGACCTCTCATGGGACTCATCTGTGCGGGAGGCGCGTGGGGAATGTTAGCAAACCTCTGGCAAGAGTCACATCTTCTAACCAGCGATGCACAATCGTCATGCATGGTGGGCCAGTAATAGCCCATCCTGATTATTTTATGAGCTAGAGCTCTGCCCCCGTGGTGAGCTCCGCAAATTCCCCCATGAACCTCTTCCATGGCTCTATCCGCTTCATTTTTCATCAAGCACCTAAGATATGGTAAGGAGAACCCCCTTTTATATAGGATATCTCCCATCAAAGTGTACCTTGCTGCTCGGATCTTCAGTTTCCTGGCTTCCAACCTATCCTCCGGCAACTCCCCTGTTTGAATGTACTTAACGATGGGCCCTGCCCATGAACTTGAATAGTCAACTACCATAACCAGCAACCTGGCCTTCTCTATGCTGGGGGCTTTCAAGGTCTGAATCATTATTCCGGCAGAAGAGAGCCCATCTGTCACACTCCGGAAATTTTAGTTAATTTCTATGCATTTTAATAAATCGAAAGTCCTAAATCGCGTGTAAAAATCCATCGACCTGATACGTTTTTCAAATCAGAATTCTTTATTCATGGAAGTCGTAGATAATTTGATTATGAATCCAACACAACTTGAATCGTCTCAATCGGAGTCCGGATGAAGAAGTTAGGACCAAATTTCTCTCGAAAAAATTAATCTTTTCAATTCAGTGAAAACTTGGCCGTGTCGACCGGTACACGTGTACTACGTCGACCGGTCGGGGCTCAGCAGTGAGCTGTTCGAAAGGATCTCGACCGTTTGGGCCAAATCCGTCGACCGGTCGGGAAGGCAAAATTTCCTGCTCGATTTAGTAAGTGAAGGGCATTTTGGTAAAAGCAAGTGGGGGTCCTATATAACTATTTGGTCCGAAAACATGGGGTCTTCTTCCCCATTTTAAAGCCCTGGACTCTCTCTCTACCTCCCTCTCCCATTCTATCTACCTTCTCTCCTCCATCCCTCTCAACACATTGAGTTTCGACGAAAACGCGAAGATTTAACGTTGTTCCCCTCGCTCTCCTCTCCGCGGTGATGTGCACGGATTATCCTCGTACGGTAAGTCTCTCCCTATCTTTCTCTAGCTCTTCATCCTTTAGTTGCTCTCCTCCATTGTCTAATGGTTGAGCCTTGTAGGTTGCAACGAGAGCTTCACGGTGACGGGTTCGGAGCGCGGTGGTACGATGGACGTTTTCCGGCGACTTTTCCGGTGACGCTTCGGTGGGTAATTTCTAACTCGTACCTAGTATGCGTGGGTGTGCATATTTCCGTTTCATGTTTCTTTGCTTCGTCTATCATCGATTCCTTATGCGCTGTCGTGTCGCGTATTGTTCGATTTGGGTGGCATCGGGTTAGCCTAGGGTGTTTGGGTTGATATTGGAATGGTATTGAGGTGGAGAGAATGACTTGTGTGTTGAGGATTACCCTTAGAATTGTATAGACGCCAAGTGTTCGATAAATTGCCCGAATGGACCTTGAGGTGGATTTTGGGTGCGTCGACCATGCCAAATGATAGTAAGGAATATTGAGGAGCGTGTCTCACTTATTTAGGTCCTTACGGTATCGCGAGAGCGTAAGTTGTGACGGAATGGGGATTTTCCCCCTTGTTGTCGGTTGAGGTGAACCTTCTACCTATTTGGGATTGGTCATGAGAATTCATTGGGGTAAGTGGGTGTTGTGGCTTCCTTGAGTGCTAGTGGTATTGTGATGTGGTTGGTACGAATCCCCTTGGTGTTGTGACCATGGGAAGTTGGAAATTGGTGATGGACCTTACTCTTGAGGGAATCGTGGAAATGTGGGAAGTTGTTGAATTGACTTGCAACGTAATGTACCCAATGAACATAATAAATTTCCAATACGAGGGATGGATCCTACGAGGACCACCCTTAGCCAATCTTCAATCATTCCACTTGAACTCACCAATGGAATAAGAAAGTGTAATGTGGTATTGACTTGGATGATTCTTGTCCAAGTCCTTTTGTTGTGATAAGTGGGAGATACGCATTCCCAAAGTCGCGAAATCACTAGATGTCATTGACGGGTGATGATCTAGGAATAAGATCCTTTGGCCATAGGTGGGAGATACGAGTTCCCGAAAGTCTCGGAATGACCGGATACATCGGCAGGCGGGATCCTGGAAAAACCTTAACACATGTGTTCTACTCGCCCTTTTCTAGGGGAGATTGGAGACTCGCTTGTTCAGGAGTCGACCAGAAATGAATATTAGAATGAATAATCAATTAGCGATGAAAAGGTTGTTGTACCCCTTGGGTAGGCCAAGGTGGGAAAAATAATGAAATGTGTAACTCCAATATTCAATATCAAGTACGATCATACGAATCCAAAACCTTACCAATGAACATGGGAATGATGTCGAGATGAGGAGATTTGGGTGTTGGACTTCTTGTGCGTAATTTGGGTGTGTTGATCATGTTGTGACTGTGGTTCGGATTGAGAGTAGTTGAGGTTGAGCAATGAGGTTCGTGTATCCCTTAGTAATGTCCTCTAGCGATAACATTTACGTTTGGGACATCGATCGTGGTTTGGGTGACACTCTACTTGTCTGACTTTGGAGATACTCTTAGTCTCACGTCACTTGGGTGTGTATAGGTGTGTGCATGTGTCGTACCTTTCCTTTGACCTTACTTACCGTTCGTTCGTATCGCATGCGCTCGTGCATGCTTTGTAGTCGTTAGTTGTTACCTCATTGAGTCGTGTTTTGCTCAGACCCTCTTTCCTTTCTCTTTTCCAGGATTGTATTACAGGATTTCTCTTACAGGGGGATCTGGAAATTGTACTAGCAACTGGTTCCCTTTTGAGCTGCGGCCTTGGTTCTCCCTTGTACCTTGTGTTTTCCTTTACAGTTTGTAGTGAGCAGTTACTGTTGTACTTTTCTTTCCTGGTACTCTTTCAGTTTTCCATGTTGTATCAAGATTAATGTAATGAGAACTTCTACTGCAATGCATCTGTATAGTAACCGTTAACTCCCTAGTGTTTGTGTTTACTGTATTTCAAAAAAAAATAACGTTTTATTTAAAAACATGGGGTGTTACAGTTGGTATCAGATCTTTCGATTTGAATACCTTCGGACCGTGGGGAGACACCTAGTCTCCATGGGTTCCTAGGGTCACTACGATTGATATGATCATTCTCGTGTGCCTTGGAGCACCGTTTACCTTGGGTTTGCTTCCTTAGAGTCGCTTGTTTCGTTTCGAATCCTCCTTGGATTGTTGAGTTTCCTTGAATTGCTGGGAGATGAGTGTTATTCCTCCCCGTGAAGCTAGGAATGTGTTAGCGGTTGCGTGCTTGGGTACCTAGCTTTCTTGAAATCATGGTGTTGCTTTTGTTGTCCTGTTGAGTTTTGGGACTCCCCCTTTGTGGATGTGTAGTGGAAATCTTGATTTTGGAAGGATAAGGTTTTTGAGCCTTGTTGGTTTTCCCGTTTTGAGGCATAAGTTTGGTTTCGTCATGTTGTTGTGTGATTTGTTAGGGTTTCCGCTCATGCATCTACGGGTAAGATGAGATTTGTTCTTCCTATTCCTCTTGCGACTTAGCTTTTATACTTCCTATTTCTCGTGTGATTTGATGTTGGTGACCATTTTGGGTCCGTTGCCTCTTCGGAAATTTGCACATTCTATGTGTTGTATCCCTTCTTTTCTATTGCAATGCGAATGTTCCCGTGTAGTGACGTTGAATGTCTTGGACTGGTCTTTGTGCCAGTGTTTCGATGGCTCCTAGACATGCGGCAAATCGGAATCGTCGTGGTATTCCTACACCTGGAGTCTTACTTGGAGATGGAGTTCAGTTGCAGTTTGATCAATTGGCCGAGAGATTGGTAGCAGCCATTGTTGTATGTGGTCGCGAATCGGGTTTGTTGTTGGGTAACGAGAGAAATCGATCTTCGCAGATGGTTAGAGATTTTCTTTGCTTTAATCCTCCTCAGTTCAATGGTTCCGGAAATCCATTAGAGGCAAACTATTGGCTCGTTGAAATTTGCAAGGTTCTAGATGTGTTGGAAATTACTGAGGACTCCGTTCGAGTGTCCTTAGCAACTTTTCAATTGGTCGGTGAAGCAGGTGTGTGGTGGGATTCACTGATGCAAAGTGATGGAGTACCGAGTTCCTCCTATTCGAAAGGTATGTCTTGGGTTCAGTTTGAAGCTGTGTTCGATGCCCAGTATTTTCATGACTCATGTCGTGAGGCGATGGGTCTACAGTTCGAGCGATTGACGCAAGGTGACATGACGGTCACTCAATATGCCTCTAAGTTCCATTCCTTGTCGCGCTTCGCATTAGAATTGGTCCGATTAGAAAGTCACAAGTGTAGAAGATTATAAGGGGTTTACATCCCTCGATCCAGCCGTTTGTTGTGGGTCAGCATATTCAGAGCTATCCATCTTTGCTGGAAAGTTCCAGGGAAGTGGAGTTGTGTCTTAGTCAATTGAATACAACTTCTAGAGTTGAGTCTCCTCCTCGTGTTGCTTACAAGAGCTCAAATTCATCCGGAAACTTTGGTAGGAAGCGGGACCATAGCCAAGTGGAGTCATCGTGCAATCGTCGAAGTGGTGGTTCGTCTCCTTCGTCGTGCAAGCCGGGAGTTGCTTCTGTCTCCCACATTGTGTGCCATAAATGTCGTCAGCCAGGTCATTTTCGCTCGCAGTGCACCGTGTCGGTTCCTCCGTCAAAGTCTTGTTTCGTGTGCGGTGAGGTTGGTCATGTGGCAAGAGTTTGCCCCGAGCAATGAGAAATCAAGGTTGAAGAAATTGACGGCGTCATGTGTTTGTTTCTTAGTCAAGTTTCACTTCCGTGTTGGACTTGTTGAAGTCCATGTTCTCCTTGTGTTGTTAAGATTTTACTTTTGAATTGTGATCTTTCTTGTGTATCGTTTTCTTTGGGATTACATTGACAACTATGTTGAATTGTGATCTTGCGTTGCTCCTTATTTAGATCATGAGGTTATCTTATGACCTCTCTTAGAGTTCACCTTCGTCAAGTTTCTCGTTTACAATTGAAGTTACAAAATTTCATCGTTGTGTTGCTTGTTGGCTTCCTATTTGAGATTCGTCCCTTTTGTTGGACATCATTGGATTTGTGTCGGACAATCATATCGGATTGAACCGATAAAGCCTTATTTTTCTAAAGTTTAAAATTCATCGTTGAAACCAAAAATTTTTGTGGTGGCAAAAACAAAAAACAAATATAGAGAGTTGTTGTAAAAGTTTTCTTGGATGGTTCCATAGTCTTGACCTCTTCTTTGAAAGTCCCGACTCTAGTTGTTGTTGTATCTTTTGGAACTTGTTGTTGTTCCTCTTACTCCGTGGTGGAGTTGTGTATCCTTAGAGACACCCTATCTAAGTCTCAAAAATTTCGTTTCGTTGTAGGACGCTTCTTTTGTTGGGTGTTATGGAATCGTGGTAAGAAGTCTTGGCTTCTTTTCTAGTTGACGCGTCTACCTATTGAATTCGTACCAAATTGTTCATTCTTGTTTGCGAAAGAATGTTGGACCTTCAAGGCGATGTAAGTTAGTGATGCGTGGAAAAATGGGTACGATTGCATTTTTAAATTTTAGACTCAGTGTGAGTTTGTACTAAGTCGTGTTGTTTGGACTTAACACATGCATAATTGGTATGGTGTGCGAGGGTTTTCTTTGATTGTGTGATGTATGTTTGATGTGTGTGTATTGAATTGAGAAACGCTACCGTCCGGGTCATCTCAGGACGATCACAAATGTCATGCTGTCACCGCACCAGGGTGTGTGTACTTTGTTGTTCATCTAGACGTTACAATACATACGGGATTCGGGTTGGTTGCAAGTAACTTTAGGATTTCGGCTCGTCGTATCGGCGTACTCCTTGCGTGTTGGTGCATCCTTGCGATGCGGGGTGTCCTTGTTCGATGACCTTGACGGTTGACTTTTGCGTATTTGTGGCGTAAACATGGTGGAGTTCATGTACGAATCTCGTTAGAGTTGTTCTTTTGTAGACTTTTGGTCCTTAAGCGCGATTCCTTGTGTATCTTTTATCGATTGCGAATTATGTCGGGAAGATGGTTTGACCCATAGGAAATGTATCATATGTGGTTCCTTGTCGTGAAGTGGTTTCGATCGCAGCGGAAGCTTGGTGGAGCGTAACTCTTTGTTGGGTTCCTTTTGGATTGTTGGGTCTTTTAGCTATCTCCCTACTTCGGTAAATTTCGAGGATGAAATTTTTGTAAGGAGGGTAGTTTGTCACACTTCAGAAATTTTAGTTAATTTCCATGCGTTTTAATAAATCGAAAGTCCTAAATCGCGTGTAAAAATCCATCGATCTGATCCGTTTTCCAAATCAGAATGTTTTGTTCATGGAAGTCGTAGATAATTTGATTACGAATCCAACGCAACTTGAATCGTCTCAATCGGAGTCTGGATGAAGAAGTTAGAACCAAATTACTCTCGAAAAAATCAATCTTTTCAATTCAGTGAAAAGCAATTCAGTGAAAAGTTGGCAGTGTCGACCGGTACACGTGTACTACATCGACCGGTCGGGGCTCAGCAGTGAGCTGTTCGAAAGGATCTCGACCGGATGGGCCAAATCCGTCGACCGGTCGGGAAGGCAAAATTTCCTGTGCGATTTAGTAAGTGAAGGGCATTTTGGTAAAAGCAGGTGGGGGTCCTATATAACTAATTGGTCCGAAAATATGGGGTCTTCTTCCCCATTTTGAAACCCTGGACTCTCTCTCTACCTCCCTCTCCCATTCTCTCTACCTTCTCTCCTCCATCCCTCTCAACACATTGAGTTTCGACGAAAACGTGAAGATTTAACGTCGTTCCCCTCGCTCTCCTCTCCGCGGTGATGTGCACGGATTATTCTCGTACGGTAAGTCTCTCCCTCTCATTCTATAGCTCTTGATCCTTTAGTTGCTCTCCTCCATTGTCTAATGGTTGAGACTTGTAGGTTGCGACGAGAGCTTCGCGGTGACGGGTTCGGAGCGCGGTGGTACGTTGGACGTTTTCCGGCGACTTTTCCGGCGATGCTCCGGTGGGTAATTTCTAACTCGTACCTAGTATGCGTAGGTGTGTGTATTTCCGTTTCATGTTTCGTTGCTTCGTCTATCGTCGATTTTTTATGCATTGTCGTGTCGCATATTGTTCGATTTGGGTGGCATCGGGTTAGCCTAGGGTGATTGGGTTGATATTGGAATGGTATTGAGGTGGAGAGAATGACTTGTGTGTTGAGGATTACCCTTAGAATTGTATAGACGCCAAATGTTCGATGAATTTCCCGAATGGGCCTTGAGGTGGATTTTGGGTGTGTCGGCCATGCCAAATGATAGTAACGAATATTGAGGAGCGTGTCTCAATTATTTAGGTCCTTTCGGTATCACGAGAGCGTAAGTTGTGACGGAATGTGGATTTTCCCCCTTGTTGTCGGTTGAGGTGAACCTTCTACCTAATTGGGATTGGTCATGAGAATTCATTGGGGTATGTGGGTGTTGTGGCTTTCTTGGGTGCTAGTGGTATTGTGATGTGGTTGGTACGAATCCCCTTGGTGTTGTCACCATGGGAAGTTGGAAATTGGTGATGGACCTTACTCTTGAGAGAATCGTGGAAATATGGGAAGTTGATGAATTGACTTGCAACGTAATGTACCCAATGAACATAATAAATTTCCAAAACGAGGTATGGTCCTACGAGGACCACCCTTAGCCAATCTTCAATCATTCACTTGAACTCACCAATGGAATAAGGAAGTGTAATGTGGTATTGACTTGGATGATTCTTGCCCAAGTCCTTTTGTCGTGATAAGTGGGAGATACGCGTTCCCGAAGTCGCGGAATCACTAGATGTAATTGACTGGTGATGATCTAGGAATAGGATCCTTTGGCCATATGTGAGAGATAAGAGTTCCCAAAAGTCTCGGAATGACCGGCAGGCGGGATCCTGGGAAAACCTTAACACACGTGTTCTACTCGCCCTTGTCTAGGGGAGATTGGAGACTCGCTTGTTCAGGAGTCGACCGGAAATGAATATTAGAATGAATAATCAATTCGTGATAAAATGGTTGTTGTACCCCTTGGGTGGGCCAAGGTGGGGAAAATGATGAAATGTGTAACTCCAATATTCAATATCAAATACGATTATACGAATCCAAAACCTTACCAATGAACATGGGAATGATGTGGAGATGAGGAGATTTGGGTGTTGGACTTCTTGTGAGTGATTTGGGTGTGTTGATCATGTTGTGACTGTGGTTCGGATTGAGAGTAGTTGAGGTTGAGCAATGAGGTTCGTGTATCCCTTAGTAATGTCCTCTAGCGATAACATTTAGGTTTGGGACATCGATCATGGTTTGGGTGACACTCTACTTGTCTGACTTTTGAGATACTCTTAGTCTCACGTCACTTGGGTGTGTATGGGTGTGTGCATGTGTCGTACCTTTCCTTTGACCTTACTTACCGTTGGTTCGTGGCACTTAGGGTCGTATGCACTCGTGCATGCTTTGTAGTCGTTAGTTGTTACCTCACTGAGCCGTGTTTTGCTCAGACCCTCTTTTCTTTCTCTTTTCCAGGATTGTATTGCAGGATTTCTCTTACAGGGGGATCTGTAGATTGTGCTAGCAGCTGGTTCCCTTTGGAGCTGCGGCCTTGGTTCTCCCTTCTACCTTGTGTTTTCCTTTACAGTTTGTAGTGAGCAGTTACTGTTGTACTTTTCTTTCCTGGTACTCTTTCAATTTTCCATGTTGTATCAAGATTAATGTAATGAGAACTTCTACTGCAATGCATCTGTATAGTAACCGTTAACTCCCCAGTGTTTGTGTTTACTGTATTTCAAAAAACAATTTATATCGGTTAAAATGTTTTATTTAAAAACATGGGGTGTTACACCATCCGCCGAGGTAGCCATTTTGGATAGCAGGTCATCGTCTTGATTTTCTTCTCTGGGTACCTGAGAAATGGAAAACTTATCAAATTTCTGCACCAAGTGTTTGACCACTTGCAGGTATTTCTCCATGGTTTCTTCGTTCGCCTCGAACTCCCCTTTGACCTGACCCACTAGAAGCTGAGAGTCACTCATCACTGCCAAACACCTCAGGCCAATCACCTAGGCAATTTGGAGTCCAATCACCAAAGCTTCATATTCTGCCTGATTATTCGTGGCATCGAACTCAAATTTCAACACATACTTTAATTTTCCCCTTCTAGTGAGGTCAGCACCAACTCTGCTCCACTCATTCTTTTGGTAACAGACCCATCCACGTGTAGGAGCCACGTCTCTTCGTCCCCTCTAGATACCTCCTCATCTGGAGCCGCGTATTCCACCAAAAAATCTGCTAAAGCTTGAGCCTTCATTGAGCTCCTCGGCTTATAATATATGTCAAACTCTCCTAGTTCCAAAGACCACTGAATAAAACGCCCTAACGTATCCGGATTATGGAGAGCCCTCCTGAGGGGTAAGTCGGTTAGAATACTGATGGGATGTGGCTGAAAGTAAGGCCTCAATCTCCTAGCCACTATGACTACTGCGAACGCCACCTTCTCAATCTTCGGGTATCTGGTTTCTGACCCCCTCAAAGCTCTACTTGTATAATATACCGGGTGCTGTATGCCCTCTTCCACGCGCACCAATACTGAGCTGACAGCATAAGGAGATACTGCAACGTACAAGTACAGTTCTTCCCCATCCACTAACGAGCTGAGCAGCGGAGGGTGCTGCAAATAGTGCTTTAACTGTCCAAAAGCACATTCACTGTCTTCCGTCCACACGAAACTCTTTTTCAACACTTTAAAGAAGGGCTGGCATTTATCCGTTGCCTTGGGAACAAATCTGCTCAGGGCCGCTACACACCCCGTGAGCCTCTGCACCTCCTTTACTGTTCTGGGAGACCTCATTTCAATAATCGCCCTGATCTTCTCCGGATTGGCCTCGATCCCACGCTGAGAAACCATGAATCCCAGAAATTTGCCCGACGCCACCCCAAACGCGCATTTTGCCGGATTTAAGTTCATCCTGTACTTTCTCAGGATATCAAAGGCCTGGGCCAAATCTTCTACATGGCTGGCCCACTGGGGGCTCTTGACTAGCATATCGTCAATGTAGACCTCCATGCTCTTTGATATGACGCTTTTAAACATTCTGTTGACTAACTTCTGGTAAGTAGCTCCTGCGTTCATCAATCCGAAGGGCATAACAGTGTAACAATACAGCCCCCTGTCAGTAATAAATGCTGTCTTCTCCTGGTCCTCTTCCTCCATCCTTATCTAGTTATACGCTGAATAAGCATCCATGAAGCTCAGAAGTTCGTGCCCGGATGTGGCATCCACCAACTGATCTATACGGGGAAGTGGAAAGCTATCTTTTGGGCACGACTTGTTAAGATCTTTAAAATCGACACACATTCGCCATTGCCCAG
>NMUG010008485.1:0-11624 GCA_002855965.1 Monotropa hypopitys | reverse complement strand
AATTGGGAAATGATCTTCCAGAAGTTTATGGTTCTTCCATTTGGGAATTCATTCTTATCTTTGCTTCCTTCAAACTCTTCCTCCTATTATTTCACTTTGGCTTATATAACCTGCAATAGGACTAACATGCCAAATACTACAAAGACAAATGTTAAGCTTGTTTTTTAGAAGAGAACTCAATTTGGATATCAATATGAATTTCACACAGATGAAAAGCTTAAAACATTGAATTCGGGCCAAAAGTTAAGGGAAATGATGGCAATGATTTGCACATTTGAGTGCCAATCATTGGCCAAGAACGGTTTGAAGATGTTCATCTTCACCCATGAAGACCAGAAACGTTCAGAGAGTTTCCAGGCCCCACAGATGGCGAGGGAGGTGAATCCCAACAAGAAACGTTGCAAAATCGACGGAATAACAGAAAAAGAAGTGAACGCTTCAAGAGAAGAGGGATGAACGGTCACCTGAAGCGCAGTCGGTGTTTGAAAAGCTCAAAAAACGTTCGCCGGAATCTAGGGAAGAAGGTGGCTGGAAGTCGCCTAAAGCTCGCTGGAAATCGCATGGGGGCTTAGGGAAGAAGAAGCAAATGAAAGGGATCTGGAACCCTAGGGGTGCTTTTATAAGCGGTGACCTGAGATTCAAACCGGGTGACCGGTCGAACCGTCCCAGCCGGTCACAACGTGCTTTCATCATTACACCTGCCTCGAAACTTGTGTCGAGGCTGCCAAAAGTTATCCGCGTGCGCACACTGTCCCATCCGTCGTAGAGCCGACCAACGACAGCGCACCACGTGGACTGCCCAACCGTCATTTCAGGCGCACGCAAGCCAACGGGGCTGACAATTGTCGACGCGACGTTTGAACAGACATGCCGACAGCGCAGAAGGCGACACGTCATCAAATTCAAACTGACGATTCATAAAGGTGTCAGAGGTCCAACTTCCGAGACATTCCAGTGATTCGGCGCTCCTTGTCTTTGCACCAGCATATCCCTTCGGTGCTAGATCAACCCCGCTTCGACCAAAATGCCCTGGCCAAAGGGGTTGAGGGGCTATTGTTGGTGGACAAACCAAAGATAGATCGGAGCTACAACCTCCTCCGGGAGGACCGCAATACAAGCCATCTATCAGGGGGGCGAGAAGTTAAGATCTGATGGCAGGAGCTCCTTGGGGCTCACTCCGGCACTGGAGCCTCACAGCCCAGGGATGGTTTCCAGCCAGTGATACAGCCAGCTGAGGTCATGCGATCGAGTAGAGGCAGAGGCCGATGGAAAGGGGGTACCCCGGGGCTTACTTCGGCGTAGAAGGTTTACTGCCCGGGGACAGCACCCTACCGATGATTCACCGTAACGAAGGGCACCCCTTCGGCCGAACAGGACAAATACCTCGAATGCATGGAAGATTCCCTCGGGAGACAGCATCTGGGGTTTTGCGCACATGACAGACATACGCTTGACACAGAGATCATCTTTTCTATAATTCCCGCTGCACGCCAGACATGCTTTTCAACTTTTCTACCGCCCAACGTTGTCAGGTGGCGCCGCCTGACATTGTAACACCCCTCGATTTTAATAAAAACATTTCAAGCATATTTTTTATAGACATATATAAAAAAGGAGGGTGTTAACTATTATTATCCATCACAATCAATAGAACATTCCTTACATTAGAGTGATACAGAAAAGAGAGAGAAGGTACATCTACTGAATTTATTACAATTGATCAACCGAAAGAAAGGGAAAAGGGGTACAACAGCTACCTACTACAATAACTAAAACTGAAAAGCTGTACGGAGAAGTACCTAGGAGGTCCAAGAGATAACCAAGGCTGCAAGCTCCAAAGGGGATCCGACAGTAGGCAAGTCTCCAGAATCCGCCAACGGACAGCACCCTGCAAACAGGCTAAAAAGAGAAAAGAAAGAGGGTCTGAGCATTCCACGGCTCAGCAGGAGAACCATTAACTACTAGCAAGTGCACACACGTGAATGTGTTCCTAACTGTCCTCACATGGTTAGAGAAAGAGAAAGAGAAGACCCAAGTCACATAAGTACAACCACAACCGCAAGACCTCAACGTAAACCAATACTCTCACTCGTGATAGGTAAGTGCAAACAACTAACTCAACCAGTAAAACGACACCAAAGGCTACCACGTCACCACACATCACTACCTCATTCCCAAACCTCCAATATCCGAGCATTGTTATAGATTCAGGTGTTATTTAACTTTGGAACATATTTGGGTAAAGAGGTAGATTTTCCATTTTCAATCATTATCAACAATTGTCTCCACTTGATGAAACAAGTGAGCTCAAGCCATCCATTCTGACATTACCCACATCGTCGACTATGTGAGTCACGTACTAGAAGGTCGCACTAGGTTCTACCCACCACACACAAGGGCTGGGTCACGGGACAACACAAAGGTCCATATCCGATTGTTCCCCCTTGGCGACACAAGAGAGTCACGCAGGACAACATCATACTCGTTATCGGCATAATCCCCTTGGCGGCTCAAGGAGATCCCACGAGTAATTCCACACGAAAATCACAACCGAGTAGGGCAAACTCCTTCCTAAACTCGGGGTCGTTCGCGGGTAGGGCAAACTCCTTCCTAACCCGGGTAGGTACCATTAACCCACAAGAAAACACATTTTATGGTAACGTGCCGAGACATAGTCCATATCCACGTACCGATAACAATCCCAAGGGTTGGGGAAAACTCCTTCCCAATCCCTTGAATGGTACCCCCTTACGACATCGAATCCCAACACTCCTCACATGTTCAATGTTGTTTCATTAGGTGGGATTTTAGTGAAGGATTCAAGAGTATCAAAGAGTGGTCCTCGTAGAATCCATCTCCGTATTTGTCGTTCATTGCGTTCATTGCGTTTGTTGTTAAGTTCCCATTCAATCAATCAATGCCCCTTGACACACTCAAGGGCAACCCACCATCAAGCCAAAAGGATAGATACGACCACGTTCATAGGGAACCCAACGATGCCCAACATCACAATACCCACATTCACACAATTGGCACAACCGAGATCCAAGGATGAATTGAGGATCAATCCTAACTCAAAGGGATTCTAGTGACCAACCAAATAACCACAAGAGTCCTACGACGACCCAAGCAACCCAAAGCTCTTCAAACACAAACCAAATCTCCTTCAAGCATTTCATTGAACACTTAACGGCCATCAACTCCAAAGGCCTCTAAACGACTCAACGATCACTATACGACACCCAAGTAAATCACAATCGATCCTACGACGACAATTGAACCCAATTCAAGTCACCTCAAACACAATAGACCCAAACACTACGGCATATGAAATCAAATACGATACGCGACGTAAATTATGAAATTGATACGAATCAACAGCGAAAAAGAATACTATAGACACCCACGCAAGCACACAAGATAGGAGCTAAGAGTTTACCCACCGGATAGTCGCCGGAAAAGTCACCAGAGAAGTCGCCAGAAAACGTCCATGGCCGGAGTGAACCAAGCTCACCATCGTGAAGCTCTCGAGGTGCTCTACAACATTTACAAAGACCAAAGCTTTAGACTAGCCATTGAAAATCATGAACCAAAACGAGAGGGGAAAGAGACTTACCGATCGGGAGCAATCCAAGCACATCACTGCGGAGAGGAGAACGAGGCTGTCATCGTTAAAGCTTCGCGTTTTGGCCGATTCTACCCGAATTGAGAGAGATGGAAGAGAGAAGTGAGAGAGAGTTGAGAGAGGGAGGTAGAGAGAGAGAACTAGGGTTTCAAAGGGGGAAGAAGACCCAAAAATTCGGAGAAAACATATATAGGACCCCTGTGAAAACCCGAAACTGTCCTTCATTAATCAAACCCGCACAGCGAAAATACACAGGGCGACCGGTCGATGCATTTGGCTCGACCGATCGAGGCTATATCAAATGCCTCTCTGACCTATGTCGACCGGTCGACGCAGTACCAGTGTACCGGTCGACACGGCCAATTTTCTACTGTTTTGAAATGTTGATTTTTCCGAGAGTATTTTGGTCCTAACTTCTTCGTTCGGACTCCGATTGAGACGATTCAAGTTGCATTGGAAACGTAATCAAATTATCTACGACTTCCATGAATAAGGATTTCTGATTTGAAGAACGAATCAAATCGATAAATTTTAAACGCGATTTAGGATTTTCGATTTATTAAAACAAATGGAAATTCACTAAAATTTCCGGAGTGTGACAGACACTGTCGGGGCCGACGTGTCGGTCGAATGTTCAAATGCACAAGGGGACAAGCGCATTGTCCGATTACACAGACAGGCAGTTCACTCATGCCGAAGCGCGTGCCCTTCACTCACCGATGGCCCTATATAAGGGAGTTAGCATTCAATGTAGAGGTACACCTTCTCTCACTAGCCCAAGCTCTATCCATTTGTTTTCTCTCTCTAGAATTCCTCACTAACTTAGCCATCGGAGGGTCCACCAATGACATTTGCTGGTAGCCTAACGTTTCTTTCTTTTGCAGCCAAGGCTCAACCTCATCTCCACCGCTAGCAACTGGGAACTACTGCAAGAAAGGCTTACCCTCAACAATTTCGGATATTTTACTTTATTTCATTATATTTTTAATGATTTTATTTCCTTATTAAATCCTTAATCACCATTTAATTGATCTTTAATAAATGATAAGGTCTATTTAATGTGAACAGATTTCATAGATGCTACTTTGAAAATTGTTATTATAAGCAAACTCGATCAATGGCAAGTAGTCATCTCAACCTCCTTGAAAATCAAGTACGCAAGACCTTCAAATATCCTCAAGTGTTTGAATTGTTCTCTCCGACTACTTATCCGTTTGTGGATGAAAAATGGTACTAAACCTCAAAGAGCTACCCAAGGCTTGTTGTAAACTCGTCCAAAATCTTGACGTGAACTTTGGATCTCTATCGCTCACAATGGATACAGGTGCACCATGTAGTCTTACTATCTCATCAACATAAATGTTTTGCATAATGGTCTGTATTGTACGTAATCCACACTGGAAGAAAATGAGCGGACTTCGTCAAATGGTCCACAATAACCCAAATCGAATCAAAATTTCCCTTAGACTTAGGCAAACACACTACAAAGTCCGTGGTAATGTGTTCCCACTTCCATTTGGGGTATAGGCAAACTTTGAATCAAACCTCTGGGTCTTTGATGTTCGATCTTGACTTTTTGACACGTAAAACATCTAGCAACAAAATCTGCTATCTCACGTTTCATCCCTCTCCACCAATATTTTTTTCTCAAGTCCCGGTACATTTTTGTAGCTCCCAAATGCATAGAATACATAGAACTATGGCCCTCTTCTAAGATTATCCTTCTAAGATCAACATCCTCCGGTACATAAATATGGTTCCCAAACATCAACATATCATCACCCCGAACATTAAACTCCATCTTTTTCCCCAATACAATTTGTTGGCACAAATTCTCTAAAAATACATCATTCTGCCTTTCTCTAATTTGATCCATAAACAATGGTTTCACCATAAGTTAATACAAAAGTGCCTCATTCAATCCCAAAGATAGTTCAACGCCCAAACTCTTCATTTGAGAAAAAAAAATTCACTCGAGCACAAGTTAAAAAAGACAACTTGTCCATAGATTTCCTACTCAAGGCATCTGCCACAATATTGGTTTCTCGGGTGATAGTGAATATTACAATCATAATCTTTAATCAATTTCATCCATCTATGTTGTCTCAACTTTAACTCTCTTTGTGTAAACACGTACTTCAAGCTTTGGTGGTCAGTGTAAATCTCGCAAGTGACTCCATACAAGTAATGTCTCCAGAGTTTGAGAGCAAACACAATGACTGCTAACTCTAGATCATGAGTAGAACAGTTTTTTTCGTGATTCTTCAATTGTCTAGATGCATAAGCAATCACCCTACCCCTTGCATCAAAACACAACCCAAGCCACCAAGAGATGCATCATTGTAAATGGCCAAATCTTCGGTAGCCTTAGGAATTGTCATTACCGATGCCGAAACTAATCTCTTCTTCAACTCCCAAAAACTATTTTCACAATCATCTTACCATTCAAAATTTACCCCTTTCTGGTTATTTTAGTCATAGGCATCGCTATAGATGAAAATCCCTCAATAAAATGCCTATAATAACCAACCAGACCCAAAAAGTTACGGATCTCCATGACGCTAGTTGGTATCTCCCAATTCACTACGATCTTAATTTTCTTATTGTCAACACAAATACCCTCGCTTGAAATGACATGACCCAAGACCACTCGGTCTAGCCAAAATTCACATTTACTAAATTTTCCATAAAGTTGATTCTCTCTCAACTTCTATAACACCAACCTCAAATGATTTTCATGTTCCTCTCTCAATCGTGAGTAGATCAAAATATCATCAATAAACACGATTACGAAAGAGTCCAAATATGGTTGAAATACTCTATTCATCAAGTCCATAAATACCGCTAGTGCATTAGTCAACCCAAATGGCACGATGAGAAATTTATAATGCCTATATCTAGTTCTAAATACTGTATTGGCTACATAACAATCCCTCACTTTCAATTAATGATAACCCTACCGCAAATCAATTTTTGAAAACACAGAAGCTCCCTGAAGTTGGTCAAAAAGATAATCTATCGTAGGTAGTGGATACTTATTTCTCACTGTAGCCTTGTTCAATTGCCTATAATCAATTGACATTCTCATCGACTCATCCTTCTTATTAACAAACAATATAAGTGCTCCCCATTGAGACATACTAAGTCTAACAAATCCCTTATCAATCAACTCTTTCAATTGAATTTGTAGTTCATAGAGTTCCGCGGGTGCCATCCTATAAGGAGCAATGGATATAAGACTAGTGCCCGGAACCAACCCTATAATGAACGCCACCTCCCTGTCCAGTACCACCCCCGGTAGTTCATCCAGAAATACATCATGAAAATCTTTAACAATAGGAATATCCTCAATATTTCCCAAACTCCCCTCTGAATAAATGACATATGCTAGGAATCCCACACAACCCTTCCTTAATAATGACATAGCCTTCAAAGATAAAATAACGCAACTAGGTAACTCCAAACTATCACCACAAATCGTCATATCAAGTTTACCCAGAATTTGAAACCATACCTTCTTACTAACACAATCAATGACTGCAAAACGAGTGGATAGAAAATCCACACCCAATATCACATCTAAGTCCAACATGGCTAAGGGTATCAAATCTATCATCAACACCTCATTACCCACAAGAATCCCACAATTTGGATAATATGACTCAAGTTTAATAACATCTCCCATTGGTGTCGACACAAGTAAAGCGTGGCCTAGTGTAGATAAATCATCACTCATATGTGTACCAAAAGTAGTAGATACAAACGAATGACTAGCACCAGAATCAATCAAAAAGTGTGCATAAATATTGTATACACGAATAGTACCTATCACTATGTCTGGATTGGCTTGTGTTTTCTGATGATCCAATGCAAAAATTCTGCCATGAGAAGTCTGGCCTACTGCACCCTTATTTGCACCCACTGCCGCACTGCCCACTGAAACTGCCTGCTCCTGTGACTGTTATTGCGTGCACTGATATGCCTTGTGCCCAAAAACCCCACACTTAAAGCATTTCAATCCGCTGTTTCCCTCACCACAATCCCTCACCAAATGATTAGGTGACTCACACTTAAAACATTTTCTAGAAAACTCTTTCCTGTTAGATCCCGACGGGCGATTCACACTTCCCTCTTGATTTCCACTCCAACTACTCCCTTAGCTTCCACCACCTCTACTGTTACGATTTTTACTAAACCTCAATCTAGTGTTACCACTCTTACTGTTATTTTCCCCATTGTTATCATATTTTGTCTTCTTAAAGTTTTCATCTCTCACCTTAAAATATTGAATATCATCCCACATTCTCTTGGCCATATCAACCAAGTCCACAAAATTCCTTTCTATAAAAGATAGGAGTCGGGAAGACACAAAGGGTGACAACCCAATTCTAACCTTTTATCCTCGGTGTTCACTATATCTGGCGCATACCTAGATAATTCAACAAATTTGGCCTCATACTCAGCCACAGACAAACCACCTTGCTTTAAGTTAGTAAAAGCCGCCTCTTGTTCAAACCAAAAACTTTCAGGGTAAACTTATCGTTAAACCCTTGTATGAATCTATCCCAAGTGATCACTCTTGGAAAAGCTGGCTCAACTCCAACTATCGGTGCCCCCTCTAGTATTTTGAAAGAATTCCACAAATTTCTCGCCCCATCTCTAAAAAGAAAAGTAGCTAGAACTACCCTTTGTTCTCCGACCACACCCATAGTGTCGAGAACCAACTCAACTTCCTTCTACCATTCCTCCGCCACCCTAGGGTTATTAGACCCTTCAAATATGGTACCACGTAACCTTCTAATGGTACCACATAACCTTTTAAACCTCTCTAAAAGGCAGTACCCATACCTCTATCCAAGTTTTGATGGTTTTGCCGTTGAAGCAATACATTTTTGATTTTTTGCTAACTGGGCTATAGCAGCCATCATTCTCGCCTCCTCTCCTACAAAAGGTGGAACACCCCCTTCTCCCATGGGATTTCCTCCATTCATATTGAATTCACCATCATTCAATTGATTGTTTTGCTCCATCGAGTTCTTGTCAAACACACAAAAGAACACAAACATGGTGGAAACAAGTGTTAGATGTCAAAACTCACACGTTAGTCACACACCTCAACAACTTCATATGCATGACTCGACATCCTATGGTCCACTACTTAGCCTTTCCCCAAATTCCATCTCCAAACCCTAGTATTTCGTTATACTGTGCTTTTCCAATTAATTTTTCAAGACCTCCAATCGGAAGATAACGTTGATCAAGCATTCTTCCCACCAGATCTCAAGGTAAATCTCTTGGGTGTCAAAGACACACACAATAGTCCTGAAAATACCTTCACAATCCATCACATCACTTCCCAATAATCTCACACCTCAAGTGTAAATATCACTTCCAAACTCGGTCCCCTAACATGGACCTATAGCGTAAGCTCTAATACCAGGTTATAACACCCCACACTCAAAAGATCATAAAACATGTGCGGAATAAAAAATTCCCTTTTATAAAACCCTAGAAGACAATATCCCAAGTTATAAACCAAATGCTAAAACAAGTTTATTAAATCACAATGTCAAGTAAACCTCAAGTACCGTCTCAAAGTACAAACTACTACCACTATCAACAATCAAATATCAATCTACTCAAATGATGACAACTAGCTACAAGCTAGTAAAATTCCTCCTCTTCATCCATGCGAAACACCTCCTACTATGTAATGGACTATTACTCTTCGTATACCTAATTTCCAAGCATAAAAAACACAAGAAAACCAGAGTGTGAACATAATATTTCAAGTTCTCGATGCAAGACAAGTATAAGAATGAAATACTTTAAAACCACACGAAAAGGAAAGATGCATCTCATGCAAGTGACTTAAGTAAAGCCATGAACTGTTCCTCTTTCAAAAACACATGAACTAGCAAGCCTTTTTCCTTTTCTAACCAATGCATCCCATGCATAATTCATACTTATAATACTTTGGACTGCAATCCCTTTTTCAAAAGATTTGAGCATCCCATACCCTGAAAATATCTATTGCTATAGGCAATAGTTGTGCGCCCCGCGCACGGTGCATCCCATGCACAATATCAATTTGGGACGTCCCCTTGTACAATATAGGTACGAATACACGTCCCATACATATTCTAGTACGTCCTACATATGGGTGTCAAACGGGCTGTGTCGGCATGGTCACGACACAGGCATGACACACTTAAAGGCGAAACGGCATGCATGAGACACAACAAAATGTATGGCACGGCACGGAACGACACGATATAAATTGACATAGGGCATGACACGAGCACAAAATTGAGCGACACGATATGGTCACTGTCACTTTCGTCCCATTTTTTTATAAATCAAATCAATTTATTTATTTATAAGTAAATTATATTTTTGAAATAAGTGTTGAAAGTGATAAAATATCAAGGAAGGGCTATATGTGCTTAAATGAAAATAATAGGGTCATTTAGTGACTTATGTGGAAGTATGGGATGTCTAGTGTATTTAATTAAGAGCATATGTGTTAAGTGTGAGATTAGTGAACGGAAAAGGGGTCTTTTACCCTAAAAATCTGATTTAGGGTCTCTTAATTAACCTAATTGTGATTAGGAAGGGAGGTTATGTTTGTATGGAGGCTAAGGAGAAGGAGAGATAGAGAGAGAGTCTTGTAGAGAGAGAAGGAGGAAGATGGCCATGGAGGAGTTGGAATTTTAGAGAGTTATCTCTCCCATCAATCAACAACCATGTAAGTATCACTCTTCCTTAATCTTGTAATCAAACTCTTAAGATTGAATCAAAGATCTTAGTTTTTATAATTTTCAGATTTTTGAGAATCATTGAGAAAATCACTTGATTGAGGGATCTAGGGAGTTTGTAAGCCTTGGGATTCGAGTATGTTTGTCCCCTAATGATGTGTGAGGCTTAGGAATATAGGGTTTTGTGATTGGTAGAGTTTAAATCGAGTTTAAAGAAGTTTGGAAAAGAGGAAGTTCGAAAAATCGCCATTTGTAAGCCTTGGGATTCGAGTATGTTTGTCCCCTAATGATGTGTGAGGCTTAGGAATATAGGGTTTTGTGATTGGTAGAGTTTAAATCGAGTTTAAAGAAGTTTGGAAAAGAGGAAGTTCGAAAAATCGCCATTTAGCAGTTTTGGTTTGAGAATTTTGCTCGAGCGAAATTCTGGGAGGGTCGAGCGAAATTTTGGTTTAAAATCTCTGGAGTCGAGCGGGTAGTTTCGCTCGAGCGAATTGTCGAGCGACCAATCTCGCTTGAGTGAAAGGTCGAGCGAATTTGTCTGTTTTGTGTATATCGTCGAGAGCTTTCCAACGCCATATTACAATCTGGAATCAGAGTTTAGTAGTAAAAGTTATTCCCGTTTTAAGTACATAGTTTTGTGAAGGAGTTTGTGGTACCCCCCTGTGGACTTTTGAGATTCTTTTGAGGATGATTCGGGGAGTTGTTCAAGACTTCAAGATTTATGTGAGGATGTTATTAATCAATATTGGAGAATGTTTTGGGGTTGTAAGCTATGAGGAATCTGGTATTAGCCTTTTAAGTTGAGGTTTAGTTGGGGGTCTTGGAAGTCTTATTGAGAGAAATTTTGGAAGTCTTTGGGTGATCAAGGATTCTTAAGAATTTAAGTAACTTATTGTTATTCCTTGATTATTAATTATTGTTAATTCTTTAATAATCTATCACAGGTAAGGTGGTGGATCTTTCATCGTATCATGTGAAGATATTTTGGCATCGTTCATCCATTCGGTGAGTTTGCGTTAAATATGTATTCACGTTAATTCATATGCATACAGCGTGTGTGAGTGTGTAGATGCCCTTCTAAATATATGTTCAATTTTCATACAAACTTGCATATGAATGTGATATCAATAATTGGTTAATGAATGGTTCACACATGTTGGAATGATATATGAATGTTGGTTTGCTTGGTTAAAGTATGAACATCCATGCATAGAAGAATATTCATGATTTATATGTATTTC